>LPNX010813719.1:291861-343940 GCA_001517045.1 Pseudotsuga menziesii | reverse complement strand
AATTGATGAATCACTTCCTCAACAATAAGTAAACAAGACAAGCATACTATATATATTGGTGTTAGATCTACTCTAGCATATATAATCAACAACGTATAAGAATTTTAAATCATCCATGGATAAAGTATTCATTCAAATAGACATTATTGGACAGGAAAAGATATTTCTATTAATATAAAATCAGAGATTACAATGAATACAACCTATGTCAGCACGTCTGCAAATCGGAGAAACTGAATCCCCCACTTGGGCCTCCACCACCTCAATCCTCCATCTCTTGATAACAAGCTCACAAACAAAAGGAAATCTTGGGAAGAACACTAAAGTGCTCCAAGGTACAAAGGGATGCAGACTCAAGCACAAATTCCGCCAACAATGGACTATAGTTTCTTTGCTCTCAATTCTCTTATCTTCTTCAATATATCCAAAGGGTTCCTTATATATATTTTCAATGGGGTAATGAGAGGTTGAATCTGAGCAATCTCAAGGCATATGGAAGGCCAGGAGACAAGTGAGCCGGATCGATGTCAAGGAAAACTCCAAAAGGAATTGGATTTTTGTACACATCCCGATGTATGCGGTTTTAGAGGTCAAACTCGTGTATATACGCGATAAACGGTTTAAAAGTCGCATATAGCAATTTTCACATGTTTTTAGGGATGGTCTAGGAAACATCAAAGGACAAAAAATGGTCCAAGGGGTCTAAGGAGTCTGCAGAGGGACAGGGGAAGGCCATACAAGTGTGATTCGCCAGGTGTGGTAAAATCAGCTATAACAAATGCCCCCTAATGTGTGAGGTCAGAGGGGTCATACGATGGCCGAAATACATTATAAGTCCATCCTAGAAGTGAGTGATGAAGAACCCAGTGGAAGATTAGCCACCCAATCAGCATAGTACAATGATACAAATCTGCATATAACTACAAATACATATAGCAGTCTCGGATACATAAAAGTACAATGGCCATGATTAGGAATGATACAAAATATAACATGTGTGGTCATCGCCACATACAATATACATAGATCAGAATCTCCATGATGAAGATATACAAAGGATCAATATCTCCATAATGGCTGAAGATATACAATGGATCAAGATCTATATAATGGCTGGAAATGTTTGACATATACTAGAATCAAGTCATGAGAGATGAAATCTCATGAACACTAGCACGATCAAGGAGGTAGCATATAAGAGATGCCACCAATTTGGAAGGTATTCTACACAAACCGCTATGAGTACAAGTCCTACTATGTGAATAGAGGTGTCGAGGTCGAACATAGTAGTCCATCGTTTGATTACTGATCATTGATGTATAGCGTTAACAGACGCGAGATCACCCATCGATAATGATAATGGGAATCAAGGTACTAGAGTGCAAAATAACAAGTGTGAATAAATGTGTTGAGTTCAAACACTTGAGAGAATCCATCAATCAGGGGACATTGATGTATTCCCAAAGACATGTCGATGGCGAGAGAACCTGCCAGTGATGACTGCAAGTCTCAAGGCACTCAAAAATGACTCTAGATTCCAATCCAAGAATAAATGATCTGAAGTTGATGGGATGAAATCCACTGGAAGGAGGGCATTAAGGCATCCCCCATCATCCAACATGAGGTACTCAGCAAAGCTGTATAATGTGGAAGGACTCGATCATAAGGTGCACGAACCAGTAACTGTACCGGGAGTGGTCGACATGCAAAGTCAAGATAACTAAGAAATGGTCGACTCAGGTTTCAACTTCCTTCGAACAAGAGCATAAAAATGAATAGTGACTAAATGTAGGAAGCATAGACTCGATATACAAAACTGGGACAACTTTACGACATAGGAGGCATCAACAGAGGCTCCATAGGGACTGGAAGCTTAACCAGTCGATGGAGATAAACTCAGATAAATGAGTATATCTCCTAAATTCAAACTATAAACCCAACCAATGAATGTGATATACAGTGCTCTATTTGAAGGCGGCATGAATCGACAGCTGCCAAAGATAACATCTTTCCTTATCTAGATTTTTGGTTTTTTAAATTTTTTTGGACTTTTTCAAATATTTAAAATGCTTGAAAAATAATAGAACTGCTTTATAGTTACAGACTAGGAGGAGATGCGTGTCATATGGGAAAACAAACTAGTTCCAAGTAGTGGAACATACCTATGCTCAGTGCAAGGATACATGTGTAGGATAGCGACACTCAGGGGAAAGTCCCCTCTTGGTAGAATAGGGAATCAAGCTGCAAAGGATATAAAAGTTGGCTTTGCATGGCTAGACATGAGACAATCTCGGGCTATATGGCTGAAACTTCAAAGTCAAGGAAGCTAGCATAAGGCTCAAGAAGGCAGGAAAAGCTCATGATAATGCAGTTACAACTTAACAAAAGGGAGTCCTAAGGGAAATAGGCCAGCAAAATATCAAGAGGAGTATGAGGCTCTTGCGAAATGTCATGGAAATACTATACAACAGACTCCCGGACCTAAGAGAGGACTCACAGCATGGGTACCAAATGCAAAGGGGAGCTAACTAGGACACCTATGTATAGGAAATCTCTACCATTCACATAGTACCACTTCTAACAACATCATGAAGGTTCTCTGATACCATGGAATGGGTTCGTACCTAAGGTTCAGATGGAATGGTCATAAGGCAATGCATAAGTGCAAGCAGATGTGATATCCTAACCTATATGCCAGTTCAGAAATAATACTTGTGATAGGCATGAACGGGTCAAAACCTCGAAGAGAGTGTACAGAAGTTGGACCCTACATGACAGCCATATTAGTCCAAAACAACCCAAAATAGTCACTAAAGAATCCAAAATATAGGATATAGGGAGGAGTGATCATGACAACTACACCCAAAGGAAACAATGCGGTGAACGATGGGACATAAAAAAGGAAAGTAAGGTGTAGACCCAACGTTCACACATCCACTACCACCCCCATGAGGGTGACCACCAGTGTAAATACCGATTGAAAGGAATAAAAAACCTCCACAAATAGATTAGAGGATGGAATATGACCATTCCCAAATCTATGAGCACGGTAAGGGGCTGTGATGCCCCCAAGTCTAACACCAGGGTCCATACTAGGACCAAGGACGGGCGATAGGATACCAGGCATGCTAAAAATAAAAGGACTTGAACTCAAGAGAGCATAAATATACTCAAGTAACCACGATCCCAAAGGCCAACTAGCGCACAAAGAGAACACTCCCAAGAAAATATATAGCCAAAATACAAGCAAACCAAGGGGAGGATATGTGAGCTCCCGAATGCAGAAAGTATGTCTCACCTAGGAGATGCTCGAAACTCCCATACACTACAAGCGGAGGTACATAACCAATTATAGTGGCCCTCATCTTCAACGCATAAAGCGACTGTGCTGTTCGACCTCTACCTAGCCAAGACACTTGCAGAATAACCCCTACAAAGTACCCTCTCAATAACCTAGGTAAGGCAACTAAGGTCACCTCAATATAATCAATGCTCAGGTAGACAGTCGCAGGTGGGATTAACCGTATGGGCCGGGTAGAAAATCCTGAAACTCTCGAAAGATCCCCCAGATATGAATACTATCCTAGAAATATCTCCGGTGCTACTCAGTTATGACTAGGGGTCATCCCAATCAATAAACACTCACATTGCCTTATGCTGAACTCCCTTTTGAGAGGAGGATCCTGAGAAACACCAATTATACCAAGGAAATTCACACTCTCACCTGGACAGACACATACATGTTGTTTTTTAGTAGTCTTGGAGAATTTACTGACAATGAACTATTCCAAGACCCTAAAACCTAATCTTGTTGGTGAACCCTATAAAAGAAAAAGGTGTAATCCATTTTAATTAAGCGTTGATTTTATTTGGCTGTAATACTCAAAAGAGCTAGATGGCCATGCAACTAATGGTGTTATGAATCAGTAGTGAAATAAATATGAACACCATAACAGACAATGCTAAGTGCAATCTTTGTCAAATGAAAAATAAGGTATGCCACTACATGAGATGCATAAATTTATATTCCTTTCCGAATTCCAATGCAATCCTTCCTATATGAAAGCCTAAACGCAACTCTCATCCAAGCAATCCAATGCAAGTACCTCCTTAAATCCATATATAAGATGCAACTACTTTGTATTTTTCAATATAAAAGAATGAAAATGCAATAAAAGTCATCTAAAACTCTCAGTCTCTGCAACAAGTATAAAACACAAGCCCAGCAAGACACCGAGACAAAAAGAGTAATGCACTAATGGAAAATAAAAAAGAAAAAATGACTAAAACTACTTTCAAAGAAAAATCAATGAAAAGCGGTCTCGAGTCACAAAAGAAGCATTCAACAGACAACATAAGACCCAAGGAAGACCCAACCACACTCACAACCCACCCAAGAACTTCCCACAACATCAAAATCACCAAAAGGGAGGATGTACGCGACTGTTTAAAGAACAACTGCGTATATACGTGAATTTTGGCCAAAAGGCTGCATGTATACGCGGATTTTGGCCAAAAACCTGTGTATACGCGACTTTTGGCCAAAAATCCATGTATGTATGTGACTTTTGGCCAAAAACCTGCATATACAGAGAAGACAGTGGTAAAAAGTAGGCCAAAAGTCAAACCAATAAAGGGGAGTGTCAATGGATGAACATCTTATAAAATGCAACACAGAAACAAGGAGAAACAAAGAGCAAGTCAAGAATATCAAGCCCATTGTGCCTGGAAACCCCAAATAAAAACAAGGAACATCCCTAGTGGAGTCGCCAATTCTGTTACGGAGAGAAATTTCGATGGCTTGGGGTACCACAACAGACAGCTTGACTCCAGAAATCAATCCTTTCCAATATGAAAGAGAAATTAAATATCTAACACTAAAGGATCAAAACTCATACCTTATTCCAGATGGTTGAAGTAGATCCCCGTTGAGCTTTCCAACTTTAGCTTGAATTGATGAATCACTTCCTCAACAATAATTAAACAAGAAAAGCATACTATATATATTGGTGTTAGATCTACTCTAGCATATATAATCAACAACGTATAAGCATTTGAAATCATCCATGGATAAAATATTCATTCAAACATACATTATTGGATAGGAAAAGATATTTCTATTAATATAAAATATGAGATTACAATGAATACAACCTATGTCGGCACATCTACGAATCGGAGAAACTGAATCCCTCACTTGGGCCTCCACCACCTCAATCCTCCATCTCTTGATAACAAGCTCACAAGAAAAAGGAAAGATTGGGAAGAACACTAAAGTGATCCAAGGGGAAAAGAGATGCAGACTCAAGCACAAGTTTCAGCAACAATGGACTAGAGTTTCTTTGCTCTCAATTCTCTTATCTTCTTGAATGTATCCAAAGGGTTCCTTATATATCTTTTCAATGGGGTAATGAAAGGTTGAATCCGAGTGATCTCAAGGCATATGGAAGGCCAGGGGACAAGTGAGGTGGACCCATGTCAAGGAAAACTCCAAAAGGATTTGGATTTTTTTGCACATCCTGATGTACGCGGTTTTAGAGGTCAAACCCGCATATATATACAATAAACGGTTTAAAAGTCGCGTATAACAATTTTCACATGTTTTTAGGGATGGTATAGGAAACATCAAAGGAAAAAAAATGGTCCAAGGGGTCTAAGGAGTCTGCAGAGGGACAGGGGAAGGCCATAAAAGTGTGATTCACTAGGTGTGGTAAAATCAGCTATAATAGGGTCTTCTGTTATTTATTTTCCTTTATATTCTAGACTAGATGGGCATGTGAACTCTATTACTTTGAGTTTCTCTGACTCTCTACCTTGGGTCCTTAAAGAGAACATGCCCCCCTCTCAAGGGGGTTAGTGTTAATAATGTATTATAATGTTATAGGACTTGGGGGGAGCTTCAATATCCTATCCCTGAAACACTTCTTTCAAGTGAACAAAGTGGATTTGTTATTGGTTCAGGAAACCATGTGTTGTAGTTCTCATGCTGTTGAATATTTCGTTAAAATATTCCTTGGGTGGGGATGTTGTGCCTTGGATGCATTTGGTATTTTTGGGGGGCTCTTGGCCATTTGGAATCGCTCTTGTGATATTTTCAAACCCTATCATTCATATATAAACATTCTTCTTTTTGATAACTTCAAAGGATTCTCTCATGAGCTGAAAGTGGTGAATTGTTATGCCCCATATCGTGGTAGAGAATAGTTTTGATGGCAAGGGTATTCTCAAAGAGGGATTCATGATTTTGAGGGGGTATTTAATATTAGTCCTTCTACCTATGAATTATGGGGTGAATCACCTCATAAGAATCATATTGATGAACACTTTTCACAACTCTTTATGAGTCACAATCTCTTAGATGGTGTGCCTTTCCCTCTTGCTCCAACTTGGAGCAATGGAAAGGTTGGGAAGGCATGGGTAGCAAAGAGGATGGATAGGTTCCTTATTTCTAAGGTATTTGTAGATTATTTTGGGAGATTTAGATCTTGGATCATCAAATCGGGTATCTCTAACCATCATCTTGTTTACTTGCAATTTGATGTGGAACAAGTTGTACATAAGTACCCCTTTAAGTTTAACTATGTTTGGTTGGAGGATCTATATTTCCTCAATTTGGTTAAAGATTTTTGGTCTTCCTCCTCTTTGGTTCATGAGGAGTTTGATAAGGAATTCTTGTCATACAAGTTGAAAAATATTAAAATAGTGGTCAACTATTGGGAGAAGAACAAAAATATGAAACAATCTAAAGAATTGACTAAGATTGAAGAACATATTTTGAACATTTATTCTCATCATCATTCACCTATCGTTTCCAAGGAATATAAGTATTAGTTGATTGAGACAAAAGATAGGAAAGTAATCATCTTAAGAATCCATTTAGAAACATGGAGACTCGAAATAAGAGCTATTTGGATCAAGCATGAGGACTATAACATAAAAAATTTCACAAATTGGCTATCCAGAGAAGGAATATCAATCCAATTTGGGACCTTAAATATTTAGAAGGGAAAATAATCGGTTCTCATATGGATTTGGATCAATATATTATTGTTCATTTCTCAAATATCTTCAGTGACCCTAAGCTTACAAACATTAATGCTTAGTTCAAAGTGTTACAACACTACCCCATACTTTTTTTGGAGGAAGATGGAGCCTATATTAGAACACCGATTACATTGGATGAACTTGAATCCACTATGAAATTTTTTTCCAAATTAAAAAGTCTCAAACCTGATGGTTGGACTCTTGATCTATTTTCTCACTTTTTTGAGCTTATGGGATTGTATCTCCTAAGTGTGGTTGAAGAATCTAGGGTTAATGGATCCATATTTGGATCCCTAAACTCTACCTTTATAGAATTAATTCCAAAGAAATCAAGGCCTTCTTCCTTCGATGATTTTAGACCAATTTCCTTATGCAATTTAGTCTATAAAATCATTTCTAAGATTATTGCTGACATGATTAAACCCAAGCTTGATGAGTGTTTGTCCCAAGAAAAAATTGGATTTTTGAGTAAGTGTTAGATCTTGGATGTTATTGGAATATCTCAAGAAAGTTTGCATTCGATAAAATATAAGAAGTTGGCTGATATGTTGTTCAAAATGGATCTTAATAAAGCATACGATAGGTTGGATTGGGTTTTTTAAGATTCATTCTCTTTCAAATTAGTCTCCCTCTTATGGTGGTGGATTGGATAATGGTGTTTGTTTCTTCTGCATTCTTTGTTGTTTTAGTTAATGGATCACCTAGTAAGTCCTTTAGGAGCACAAGGGGTCTTAGACAAGGGTTCCCATTAAGTCATGTTTTATTTCTATAGTTGTGGAAGGATTTACTAGGATCATTGAACATGCCAAGCAAGAGGATATTTTGAATTGGGTTAAAGTGATGACAATCTACTCCATCACACATATGTTGTTTGTTGATCATATGTGTTGTTGTTTGGAAATGGAACAATTGGTGAATGGATTTGTTTTTACAATATTATCTTACTCTTCACTAATGCCTCGGGTATGGATATTAATCCACATAAGTCTTGATTTTATCATTATGTTTTTGACCCATTTATCCTATCATAGGTCAAAAATTTGTTCCCCTTCAATTGTAGTCCACTTGAGGCTGAATTTACGTACTTGGTATATTCTTAAACCCTAACCATTATAACAAATCAGACTTGTTCTAGCTCCTTAGGAAAGTAGAGAAGAAGTTGGAGTGCTAGGTCTATAGATGGATTTCTTTAGGTGGAAGACCCATTCTAGGGAAAATTGTATTGGAGAGTATACATATTAATTGGATGTCACATGCTCACATTCTTATTTCTATCCTTTATGGAATTTGTAAAACAATGATGCATTTCTTGTGGTTAGGGACTGTAAAAAAGACAAATTTTCATTTGTATAGTTGGAATAAAATATCTCTACCCAAATCTAGGGGGGTGGGGAATTAAGAAACTCCTATGGTTTAGTGAATCTCTTAGTCTCAAAATTTTGTGGAGGGGATTATTCAATGATGGGATTTGGAAGGATATCATCCATGGTAATTATTTGAAGAGGATACCATTAATTTAGTGGATGGAAAAATATTAAGAAGTGTTCTTTCCTAGATTTTAACTTTTGGAGGGGATTTATGAAAGTTTACCACTAGTTGGGATCATGTCTCTCTTGGAGGGTTGGTGATGATAAATTGATACAACTGGGAGTGGATCCTTTTGTTGGAGGATCTAAATTTTATTATTTATCTCAGACTTTGTGTATCTAGTTAAATTTTAATGGGTTTCATAGAATTTATCATGTAAGAAATGAGTTGGATAATGTATCTCCATATTGGTTGACTATAGATGAGTTGAGCCTGTCAGGTTCACTTGCATAGAAATTAAATTTACTTTTTGTTAGTCTTAACCATTTAGGCATAAGACTCTCTGAGGGATCAGGTTCTCTTTTTTGGGAAGTGAACAAATCTAATTGCCAGATAATTGCTAGTAGTGACTATGAGGTTATCTCCTTAGATACTTTGGATATTTCAAGTAAGTGGTGGTTTAAGAAGCTATGGAACTGGCTTATTCCATTAAAAATAAAATGTTTCATTTGACTATGTCTAGAGAATAAAATATTGACTCGGCATAACCTCTTAACCAAGGGCTTTAATGGACCAGGTCTGTGTTTCCTTTGTTACTGTAATGTTGAATATCTTTATCATTCTTTTGTGGATTGTTACTTTGCTTGTTCGGTTTGGGATGAAGTATTTTTTGCACTAAATATTGATAAAGTCTCAAGGAATGTATATTTTGAGGATAGTCTTAGATTGTGGGTACAACATAATCCCTACCATAAGGAGATGCCCTATCTTGTCTATCGGGACATATAGAGGTCAAGGAACCTTTTTTTTTTTAAGACAACCATGCTTAGGCCCACCTTACAAGTATTAAAATACTTGGAATGTATAAGGATTACTTCAAGCCTCAAGTGAAAAAAACCCTAAGCAGGTTCTTGTTTTGTTATTCCTGATGGTTGTGCTTCTGGATTTTTTGATGGTGTTGTTGCAACAACAATTGTGGTTTTGGTATGGTATTGAGAATTTTTGCATAGTCTTCATATTTTCTTTGGATGGGGGTTGGTTATGGTACCAATACTTGGGATGAGGTTCTAGTTCTCTAGGGTCTTCTACAGTTTGTGCATTTATAGAATGTCTGCTCTATTCATATTTTTGGTGATTGTAAAATTGTAGTTGAT
Source organism: Pseudotsuga menziesii (assembly GCA_001517045.1). Lineage (NCBI taxonomy): Eukaryota > Viridiplantae > Streptophyta > Pinopsida > Pinales > Pinaceae > Pseudotsuga > Pseudotsuga menziesii. The sequence goes on along the minus strand of LPNX010813719.1, from coordinate 334,215 downwards.
TGGGCCAAGGATTGTGGATATTTATAGTTGGCAGTGTTGGATCAACGGGGTAAAAGGATTTGGGAACTCTTTTCTAGAATCCATACCATTTTTGTTTCTCATGTTTACAGGGAAAGCAATTCCCTTGCAAATAATATTTCCAAAAGAGATTTGGGATCAAAATAATACATTTAATTTTTTAAAAGCTCGTGGACAAAGGATGCTTAGGTCCTACTAGCAGAGCATCCTCACTTCTTTTTTTGGCTTGTAGAGGATTTTTTTTTATTGATCAGTATAGGTAGACCGTTGTTGTTGTTTGGACTATCTTGTTTTCTCTTGAATAGTACTTGTGAGGATGTATGGAATTTGATTTACTAGACTTCTATATTATGTACAAGATCTTCGATATTTTTCTAGACTGTTAGATTGTTCTTTTTCAGTTTTAGTTGATCCATTTGGACCTGATATAAACATATTGCCTCGTCCCTTCTAGATAGATTTTATTGTAACGTGTAGATGTCAAAAGTGATATCTACATGAGAACACCTTCTTATAAACATAAAATAGAACACCTTCTTATAAACATAAAATAGGGATGATTAAATTTAATCATGTCTCCCTTTTTATTGAATATATTATAATTAACTATTTAATGTCTAGTCACTAACATCCTTATCGTTATTATTCTCCAATTTACCATGTATATTTTCGTTTAATCATGCACTTTATACAATAATTCTCCAATTTGCCATGTGTATTTTCGTTTAAACATGCACTTTATACAATAATTCCATTTAATATTCATTAAAAATATATAAGTTAAACTTTCAAAACCTATACATGCATCCTTAAGCTAACCCTTAAAGAACTTAAAACAATGTAAAATCATATGACCAATTAAGCTAACCCTTCTAGCTCCCTATCCTACACTTCCATACCAACTTAAATTCTTCCAAGCTTCAATACATGTCTTTGTCCCAATATCAAATCCTTTATTCCAAAATATAAGGACGATGTGAGCTCAAATTATTAAAAAAAAAAGTTAATTTAGTATTTCAAAAATGACATGAAAACACACATCCGTATGAAAAAATACAAGTTGTGCTCAGTCCACATGGGATTGTGAACCCATCCTTTGCTGGTTGAAGTGCGTGCCCTTTAGAGATCATAACACTAATTTTCATAATATATCTACGTTGGAGTGTGTGATTAAGATCATACTTTGGATCACAACTTGATAGCCACAAAGCATTTGGACGTGGACAAGTTCTGACATCTAAGACACAAGAAAAAATGGGCCATTTTTAAAAAAAATGTAATAAGTAGTATTTTTTAAATTGTTTTTATATTAAATCAATTTATATATTTATGCTTGTACACATCTGAGTTGTAAAATACATTATTATTCGAATTATAAGGAAACGGGGGCATATATTAGAAAACAAATAAACTGATCTTTCCAAAACAACAAAAGATAAATCATCTTGTAACAATTTTTATATACTCGTCCAAATCGACCATAAAAGAATATTTCTTTTCCATATATTAATCAACGAGTTTGGAATTTATAAAAACATACAACGACAACTGTCAGGCAAAGAGCAAACAGAGAACCATTGGAAAAAAGAAGTAACAGCATTGATGGACAGATTATCCACAGCGTTGCTACTACTGGTAATTCCAACTTGCAGAATTATTTTATTCACCGACCCACCTGAAATTTTACTAAGAAAAGACCAGGGAGCCCACTTCCTCTTCTCCACACCACAACAACCTCTTCTTTTCTCTGCTGAGAAACCTCATTTCTGCTACAAATTCTTCATACCAACTTCAGATCAAGTCATCAAGCAACCAGTTTGTCGATAATGGATGCTCGGCAGCAGGTCACGGGTTCGAGAGTTCTGGTGGTGGATTCTGAGAAATCATGGGATTTCATCTTGGGTCAAGCCCAAGTCCTGGACTGCCCAGTTAGTTACAATATATGACGTTTAATCCAACTTATGACTTCATTTTTTGTTTCAGATTTCTGTATATCTCTGCTCAGTATTTTGTTATGGATATCTTGCTGAAGACCCGGTTTGTTCTTTCTGTTAAATCTTTCCAGTCCTTGTTTTTTTCACATAAAGATTTGTGGGCATTGCAGGTTGTAGTGCATTTTACTGCAGATTGGTGCGCACCCTCGAAATATATGGCGGGGTTCTTCGAGAATCTGGCGTTGAAGTATCCAGACATCCTGTTCCTGTTAGTTGATGTGGATGAAGTCAAAGGAGTTAAAGATAAAATGGATGTGAAGGCGATGCCCACCTTTTTATTAATGAAAAACAATGTGCAGCTCGACAAAATAGTGGGAGCCAATGCCGATGAGCTGCAGAAAAGGGTGGCATTCTTTGCGCAGATAGTCCGCCAATCTGCCTGATAATTGTTTGCAGAATAAGCTGCTTAGTAAAATAATTACAGAATAAGCTGCTTAGTAATATAAATGCTTAGTAATATAAATGCTGATTATTTGCAGAATAAGCTGCTTAGTAATATAAATGTCTAGATGTCCTGTAATATTGCTCTCGATTTTTCCACCGTTTTAGGTCATTTAAACCAATATTTTCTTTCTGCTCTGCGAGAGTGGTTCTTTCTTGAATTCTCTCCAGTAATCATTGATTGGACGACATAATTATGCCATCAGAGAAGTCAAGGATGTACAGAGAATAACGCAGAAAAGTCGGGTTATTTAAAGTTAGTTGAGGGTTCGATGCAGTGCATCACTATATATTCATGTTTAATATTGTTTTTGGCTGGTACTTGAGGTGCCTCTCTATTCCCTCTACCACTATAAATCTAGGTGCCTTACATTAGCGGCAAGACATGGGACACGGTTAAACTTGGGTGGGATTGATCTTGTGACCTCCAATTTAAAAACAACTTCATTACAACGAACCGCCAATGAGCCAATGAGCCACACTCGTGCGGGCTTCATGTAATATTGTTCTTAATCATTTGAGTCTTAATTTTTTTTGTTTTCCCCAATATAATACAGGTTGTTTTATAAGATTTGGATTTATGTTTTCAATTACTTTTTTGGTTAGAAATTTAATTTATTTTTAATAAAAATTCAAGAGTTTTATATATATTAATTTTTGAGAACATCTAAATATTAGACTATTTGGTTTAGATGGGTTTGTTTTTTGAATTAAATATTTTTATTTTGCAAAATTTGAATTTAATTATGTTTTGATTACTATTTTGATGATAAACTAACCTAATTTCAAAATTTAACATTTTTACCAAAGATTTTAAATAATTCTATAACAAAATTTCAAAAGATTTTAAATATTTATACAGAAAATTTTCAAATTAATACTTAAAAAATCAAATATTTTAGTTCAAAATAGTTTTTATTACTCATTACAATCTAGATGCAATAAAAATAAAAAAACTTTTTTCCCTTAATACTTTACTTCAATAAATGTATATACAAAATGTGAATTTATATTTCTATATAAAATGAAAATCTTTAAAGTTTAGCTTTTGTGAAAACAAAGATCATTTTTCACCCTTAACAAAGACCATTCTTCTCTTTTATGACCTTCAATTATTGATTGTAATGAGTTTTTGTGTTAAGACCATTCTTCTCTTTTATGACCTTTGATTATTTATTGTAATGAGGTTTGGTGTTAAGACCATTCTTCTCTTTTATGACCTTTGATTATTTATTGTAATGAGGTTTGGGGTTGTAAAGATTTGCAATTTAATTGCTATTGATGATTAAGGGGAAACACACAAATCATATTATGAAAAGTGTTGGCTTTCTTACCCTAGATTGTGACTCTAATAAATATAGTTCACTCGATCATAAAGAAATAGAATTTGTTCATTATATCTCATTGTTTAAACACAATATCCTTTTTTAATACTTAATACTTAAGTTATGTTAAGAAAACAACAAAAAAATGTTGAGATCAAATATATAGTGCATACAACATGAAATATAATCAAATGTTATATAGAAGTTTTTTCTTTGAAGACAAATATGAGACTAGGTATAGCTCCATCAAGCTACCTTGTAAGCTTTGTAAAGGTGTATCTCTCTAGTATAATTTTCCAATTTTTGGATTCCACCTCCCTGAACTCCTGAATTCAATCATTGGACGACAATTTATATGCATATCTCTAACCTCGTCAATAATCATGTCTCAAAACCAATAAGGGATCTTTCCAGTGATCCACATACTCTCGATTTATTGTGTATCCCTCCATGCTGAGAGTCAACTACACTTGATCCCTTTCTATCTTCAATTTGCATGCCACTTATAGTGTGAAACAATCCATTCCTTCATTAAAGCCATCACCATTGTCAAAATCTATTGTATATTCATCGACGACTATATTTGATCCATGTGATTTGTCTTTGAGTTTTCCTTTGAGCACATCATTAGCTCGAAATTTGCACTTCCAAGTTGTGCGACCCATCTTCTTACAATAATAACATTCAACTTCCCTTTTGTATTTATAATTTGCTAATATTATTTCTTAAGAAAAATGAAACTTCATGTTGTGTATCATTATATATATCTCCTACATTTAAGCATTTTATTTAGTTAAAAGGAATGATATCATCTCATCCAATGTTTGTGCATGCATTTGACTTATAGTAGAAACACCATTGTTGAAAATTAAATGAGACTATTTAGAAATTTTGCTTAAGTTTCATTTCATCTTCTATTATAACACAAATCTATGTTAATTGTCTTATAAATGTAAGACCCAATTCGAAAATTCCCAACAAAGTCAGAATTTGAGGAAAAATTATATTGACTAGTCTTGACTCTAGGGATCCGAATGGCACAAGAGGGTCTCAAATTTGGTAGGGAATGATATGGGGAGTCTTAGGAACACTAAATTGACTCTATGATAATTTTATGACATCTTATATACATCTACAATTTGATTTGGGAACATTGGCGAAAATGGTAAAATTACTAGTAATTTGTGGTGCAATTCCCCCTACGGTGTGAGCAGAAATGGCTCTCCAACTCCTATGCGACCCTCCCAACTTGTAAAAAATAGTATGGGGAATGTTATTACACTTCATTTACTATCATTTGGTATGGATAATAGTTCTGCAATAGAGGTGTAAAGCTTCATATTCAAATGCATAAATTCAAGGATATTTGCTTAAGGGAAATGACATGTAAAAGCTCAACTTTGACTCACAAAGGGTGTATATAATGGTTCAGAACAGAGAATAATGAATATATAACATTAAAATCATATTAATATCTCACTAAAAACATAAAATATCAGATCCATGTCTCAACATACATCATATATACAACTCCATTGAAATGGGAAATCGACACATAGATACTAGTCACAACAAAGCTTGGAAATGTGGACATTTGCATATGTATTTCTGCTGATTTCAACTTATACAGAGGATGGGAGACATATTTCAGAGCCACCCATGCTTGGGAATCAACTGGACTCAATGGGGCTCAACCACCATTTATACAAGTGTGCCATCATAGAGAAATATGGAAATATTGAAGTGGGGATTGAGAGAATGGGGGGAGAGATGAGTCACGAACAATAGAAACCTCCTATCTGTAGTAAAAACAATACATTAAGCTCCATATGAAATTTCAGCGTGGCCTCTTATCTGCAGCAAAAACAATCCATTAAGACACATATGAGAGTTCAGGGTGGTTTCTCCCACATACAACTTGGATGAGAATCTCACTCTCTCGAAATTGGCTCACTAGCAGGGTAAGTGAGCACTCACTGTATAATGGACAAGATAGTGCTTTCAAAAATGCCAAAGGAAAATATCAAATGACCAAAATCCATTCTCATTCCTCATAACATGTTTTTATAACCATCCTAAGGTCCTCCAAGGTTGAATTCACTCCCATAGGATTCCTCAACCCATCCTTGATGTTTAGCAACTTCCATGACACTTGTCCTTCTCCTCAGCCCTTCATCTTCCTCCAAATTCGAATTATAGTAACCGATCCTCAAGTGCGCCCTCTTAGAGGCTATTTTTAGCCTTGACATGTCATATTATGATAGGCTTCAATCAGGTCTCCAATCACATCTGACTTGTCTTAGAATCTTCCATTATTGTTGTCATAAAACACAGGGAATATCTCTCCAAGTGACACCTAGTTTCTTCCTAGCCTCTTCCTCTTCTATGGGTATTTAATCCTCTTCACTCATTTGAATCCTTGGGATCATGGTATGTTATTTGACACCTCTTCACCTTCTGTTGATGCCTAAAAAATCCCAGGTACCGATAGTAGGGATTCTCCCCAATAACCGCTCCCAATTAGATCGCTTACTGTTTGGATTGGAGAATCCGTCCGGTTAGCGGACTGACTACCGTAGAATTAAAAGAACATTTTAAGTCTGTTTTACCGGTTTCGGCCTGGTCCACCATTTATGTAATTTTATACATTTTATGATGAAACAAAAGTTCCTATACTAAATGCAAGTGACCAGTGAGTAAGAGTCTCACTAGATGTGCATAGGTTCTTACCTCCCATCTTACCACTCTTTCCTCACAATCACTTCTACGAAAGAAAAGAAAAAACTAATCTATTCTATCTAACCTATCCCCCAGGGGAGCACAGATTTATTAATTGAGTAATGTACTGTAATGCTGCTAGTGGAATTCTACAGGCAGTTGTCAAACTCTACATACATAATTACAACAATAAAAGCTAAACAAAGGTAGCTCTGTTTTATTAACACATTCATTACTCATTCATATGCACGAGATTTCTAACGTAAAATAAAATCATTCAGAAATTGTAGAAATAATTCAACAGGTTGGAACGATCTCACTGTTATGTAGAAAGTTAAAATAGATATAGTTCACATTCAACAATCCACATAATCCATTCAAAAACTTGTAGAGTCCTTCCTCCAACAAAATTTGGTTCTCTTTATTCATAAAAGAACTAGTTCTCATAAAAATAGCTTCAGCATATGTGCACTAGAAAAAATCCCTTCTAATCTCTATTCTACTCCTATTTATACATTTTACATATTAATTTTCAACTATCCCAGCCTCTTAGGATTCCTTGACTATTCGATTACAAAATGTTGTCTTCTAGTGACTTGCACTAGGAAAATAACAATAGAATAAGATAATATACAAAAAATTCCACATGCACACAAGAAAAACTCAGGAGGGCCCAACTGATCCTCCAATAAAAAATTTCCATGCATCAGCTTCTTATTTGATGACTCGATAGTCCACTGGCTCCAACAACCATGCAGTTGCTTCATGTTTAGCTAGATGGGATTATATTTCTTTTACCTTTGGTGAGGTCTTCCTCAACTACTCCTCAAAGAGATATTTATGAACCGAAGCTTGCACAACCCATATTCCGATTGCTTCCTCACCATTGTTCTCGATCTTTTGAATACTTTGCTCGTCTATCTGGAACTTGTCCTACAGATTCTTCAAATGTTGATCTTTGTATGGAAAATCCTGAACCTCGATTGCTACTGAAGCTTGAAATTTATTGTGTGTCATGTACATATTCTTGTAGAATTCCTTACACTTTTCCATAGTCTTTTCAACTATTGTGTTCAATCTTGTTGTTTCTCTGTTGCTGAAATCCAATACTGCCAACTCCATCTTCAATCCTCATGTAGTCTTTTGGTGCATGTTATCAGGAAAAACAATGCTGGTTCCAATCCAAGATAAATGACTTTGCACAAGTTCTGTAACTTCTCATAACCTTTTCTTGAACTTCGATGAGTCATTTTCTATCTCCTTCAGTCCATCCTCTATTTGCTTAATATTATATATTTCTTTCGTCAATTTCAACTGAACCTAGTATATTTTTTTTTGCAAAAGACAGGATTGATTGCGGAATGGAGTAATATTGACATACTTTTCATTATCTATATTTAGTTGTTTCTCTAGCAGGCTATTATGTGTCTCTAATTCTTTTTCTCGTTGGTTGGCTGCGTTTTTCTATGTTTCCAACCCTGACACCTTGCTTTCGAGGTCTCTCTTTTCTCCCTCAGTGATTGCACTTGACCGTATTAATGCATCGTTATCTGATTCTAGAGATTGGCATAGTTCCCTAAGTCTTTCAAAATATGACAAAGTATTGTCATAATTCCTCTTCAATTGTTTCCCTTCTGTTCATTCTCTTACCAGAGTTTCTTTCATCTGTTTCATTTTCTATTTTTAATATTCTGCATCCTCTACCATCTTACCGACATTATCTACATTGTCTTGTGCTGCTGCTATGCTTTCCATCGTGAGAAGTCGAGGATCTTCATTTGTGCCATGCATAACTGTCTTCTTCGTAACCATGACTTCTATAAGTTGATCACCTACTTGCAAACTTTTCTCTAAACTTCCTACAATTCTTTCCTTCTTCTGGTCAAATAAAATTGTGTCTAAGTCAACCACGGCATGTTGATGAGATGGGATGAATGGTACCAATCCAATTTCTCCTAGGGAAAGATTCATGGCGTTGTGCTACTTGATGGGACAAAATAATCCACTGGATTGTCATGGTCTTGATCATGCTCCAGGTTCTCCCTGTCCTGTCCTTCCTATTCTTTCCTTTTTATTTCTTCAGCTTCCTTCTTTGCCTCTTTTTTTTGCTATGTCAGCTGATTCCTTTTTTCCTTATTGCTTCTTATTCCCTTTTCCTTTGGGATTCTTCATCTTTCTATTAGAATTTGAATGCCATTTAGATATTCAGTCATAGAGTTCTGATTATGTTGCAACAATTGAATGGAGAATGAAAATACAAATCCAACAAGACAAACCACACAGGAAATGGACAAGAATTACTTAGGAATTTACAGTATATTCATCATAATAATATCCAGTGTACAATAGATTACAAATAGGTAGAATTTGAATGCATGATTAATGAATTAGAATCCTCCAAGTGTATAAGACTGTATCTAACTGGATCTCTAACTCAAGGTCTCCCAATCAATATCGGAGTCCAAATAGACAACTCTCGGATGACCAATAACTCCAACATGCAGTAGCAACTAGTTAACTCAGTGCAACTAAGAGTGATCTAGGTAGGAAAATCGCTCCTCCCCATGCTACCATGAATTATCCATGCATTGGTAGTGGTAGCCTAACTAACTATGGAGTAACTGATTGTAACTGAGGGCTAACTAAAACTAACTAGTGCTAACACCAACTGACTGAAGTAGGTTGGTGCTGAGACTTCTAGTGGCTCCTAAAATGTAGGGATTGGTCTAGGAGGGGTCCTAAATGATGCATGCACATGCAGTAAGTGGCAGTTAACCTCTAGTAGTGTTCCCCACACTTCAATGACTGGTACATGTGCCCCCATTGGGCCAAGTGGACTCAATTTCACTAGTGGACACATTTAATTAATTTAAGGTTCCTAAGTTAGGCAATAATTAATCTAATAGACAATTGAACAAAGGAGGATTAATAATCCTAAGACCCCCCTTGAATTCTAACTTGGACAATTGTAGGACCTAGTAACAAGACCATAGGTCACCCAAATATAATCTAGAATATAATAATAAAAAATGTTTCTTAGTACAATTGAGGAAATAGGGGAAAACCTCATGGGAAACCCCCCCCCACCCTCAAAAAATAAGCAGGAAAATAGAAATATGTAAGCTATATTTATAAGAAATAATCTTCCTCCTTAGAAAAATAACTTGAGCAAAACACTGCTGCAAAAAATTGTAGCTGTATGCAGCAGCATGGTACATCAATGGACCTCTCAATGTACTTCTAAACTGATGACTCTGTTTGGTTCTACTGGGTGGTGAAGGTAGGGAATGATCAAATCTATGCTTTTGTGGTCCATGTAGTTGATCATTCACCATAATCAAGTAGCACCGACCTAGAAATTTGCTGCACCATTCTGTAGAGAGAGAATCTATGAGAGATAGTGCATCATGCTCATTTTGATACTAGTACCTAGTTCTTCTTTTTCCTTTTGGAACTCCAAAACTACTTCTAGCTGCATCAAGAAGCTTTTGAGCCCATCTAGGTTTAGGATTCTGATTAGGAATGGGTCTTGGATCTGGATCTAGAATCTCTTGAGATTCAGTCTTAATAACATCATCATGCTGTATGTGATCTTCTTCATCTGAATCTGAAACCTGTAGCACATCATCATCATCATCAAAATAGGAGGAGAAATGGTTATACCTTCATGTGTTGCTGGAGGAGTTTCATGCAGCTGATCTTCTTCAAAATCAACACTTCTTTCATTGAAGCATATTCTGGTAGCAACCTCCATAAGTTTGTAAGATTTTGCATCATCTACATATCCCAGTAGAATGCATTTGCTACTTTGGGCTTGGAAGACATTTCTATTGTCAAGTGGTATCCTGGCCCAAGATTTGGAACCCAAAACTCTCAGATGATAAACATTGGGCTTATACCCATGCAATGCTTCGAATGGAGTCACCCCAACCACTGATTTGTGGGGAACCCTATTCTGCAAATACGAAGCATAGTCTACTGCTTCAGCCCAAAGAGAAGGAGGTAGATGCTTGTCATGGAGAAGGCATGTTTCCATCTCTTTCAGTGATCTGTTATTCCTCTCAGCCACACCATTTTGCTGTGGTGTGTATGGAATTGAGTGTTCCATTCGAATCCCCTATGATTCACAGAAATTATGGAAATTTCTTTTGACATATTCTCCTCCTCCATTGGATCTTATTGACTTGATATTCTTATTGAAGTTGTTCTCAACCATAGGTTTAAAACTTTTAAAACTCTCAAAAACTTCTGATTTTAGCTTCATGAAGTAGATCCAATAGTACCTAGAAAAATCATCAATAAAGGTCAGAAATACCTACAACAATTAATGGAGTTTGTGGGCATAGGTACAGCTGCATCACTGTGTATCAAATCAAGTGTAGAGACAACTCTATGAGCCTTCCCAACATCATACTTCTTTTCTGGGTGATTACCTACCAAGCACCCAACACATACTCCATGAGAATTTTGGATGGAGGGAAAACCTTCAACCATGTTATCGTTGTGGAGCTGCTTCAGATATTTAAAAATGAGATGGCCAAATCTCTCATGCCAAATCTTGCTGGTGTTGTTAGCATGAGACAATAAAGATGCAGGAGGAGAAATAGGAAAGAAATGTGAAAACTCATAAGCTTTGGTAGAGTGATTTGCAATACCTTTTGCTACAATATTTCCAGTGGATTTTTCTATAATCTCAATTGAGTCTAAATCGAATGTGACCCTCTTGGGAGAGCTTGTATTTGTCATTAGGTAAACAAATAATAGGTTAGTAGCAAGGGAGGGCACATATAAGACATTTTTGAACTCACCATGCTTCGCTCTGACTAGGCCCCTTCCTTCTACCGGAATTTGGGAATCATATCCCATGTGAATATTAGGCCCCTTCGATAGTGAAAGAGTAGAGAAGGATTCTTTGGAGGCAACCATGTGGTTGGAGGCTCTAGAATCTATAATGTATGCTGAGGATGGAGAGAGATTTGCTTTCAAAGCATGACACCTTTCAATATTTTATGTCGATGCTTCTTCATCAGGATTCTTTTCTCTTGGAGGAGCAAGGTTGTGCTTCTTGAGAAGAGCGGACATCTCATCAAGTTGCTTCCTCATACAATTTTCTTCAATATGGTATCCCTTTTCACAATACAGCCATAACTTCTTTTCAAATTTCTTCTTCTTAGATCCAGAGGTCCCTTTGGAAGCTTGGACGTGATTTGGTTTAGGCTTCGAATCAGCTGCCTTGGGCTCCTTCTTCTTTGATTTCCCCTTTTCTTGCGCTTTGGAGGAGTCAGTAACCAAGAGTTATTGATCCTTTGAAGTTTGGATGACTCCCATTCGAATCAATTTGTCTTGTTCCTTTATTAAGGACTCGGAGAATGAATCTAAAGAAGGAAGTTTCCAATCAGGAAATATTTCCCGCTTGGAATGAAACATAGAGACATAGACAGAGTACTTAGGACCTATTTTACTGAGTATTGAAAGGACATTCTACTCATCCTTCTGCTCTATTTCACACTGCCTGCATTGTAGTACTAGAGACTTGAATTTCGAGAATAATTGTTCAATAGTCTCGAAACTGCTGGGATGTAAAGATACCAACTCATTCTCCAGAATGTGTCCCTAAAGATAATATTGTTTGTTAAATAAGCTATCAAGCTTTTCCCAGGCTTCTCTGTGAGTCCTTAATCCTTCTAGATGAAAGAGGAGATCTCTAGAAATATAAATACATAAGTACCAAAATGCATCATCTCAACGGTTTATGAACTTGTTATGCTCTACCGGATGATAAGGTTCGGCCTCCCATCCATGCATAATCCTATGGTATCCATGCTTGCACAAGGAAAACTGCATATCAATCCTCCAATCAAGGTAATTGGAAGTTGTGAGGATCCATGGCTCAGGAGTTTGAGAACTCATAATTGCTCCGGCAGGGAGACTGCAAATACTTCTTTCAAGCTACGTAGCACCTGTCACTTTCACTACAAATAACACTAAAACATAAGAACTATTAGAATCATGCTTTTCCTCCAAACATGAACATGTTTTCAGGGTCTGTCACGCCCTCTCCACTGCTCTTATTGAATCCATAGCTAGCAAATTTTCATAGGGGACTTCTGTGGAAACTCAACTGCTTCTGATGTTCGATGAGGAGAAACAAGCATGAATCCTTCCTGAGAAGTATCTGATACCATGTTAGAATTTGAATTCCATTTAGATATATTCATGCAGATATTTCTGATTATGTTGCAGCAATTGAATGGAGAATGAAAATACAAATCCAACAAGACAAACCACACAGGAAATGGACAAGTATTTCTCAGGAATTTATAGTATAATCATCATAATAATATCCAGTGTACAATAGATTACAAATAGGTAGAATTAAAATGCATGAGTAATGAATTTGAATCCTCCAAGTGGATAAGACTGTATCTAACTAAATCTCTAATTCAAGGTCTCCCAATAAATATCAAAGTCCAAATAGACAACTGCCCAATGACCAATAACTCCAACATGCAGTAACAACTAGTTAACTCAGTGCAACTGAGAGTGAGGTAGGTGGGAAAAGCACTCCTCCCCATGCAACCATGCATTATCCATCCATTAGTAGCACTAGCCTAACTTCCTATAGAGTAAATTATTGTAACTGAGGGTTAACTAGGACTAACTAGTGCTAACACTAATTGACTAAAGTAGGTTGGTGTCGGGACTGCTAGTGGATCCTAAAATGTAGGGATTAGTCTAGGAGGTGCCCTAACTGATGCATGCATATGCAGTAAGTGGCAGTTAACTGCTATTAGTGTTACCCAAACTTCAATGACTGGTACATGTGGCCCCATTGGGCCAAGTGGACCCAATTTCACTAGTGGACCCATTTAATAAATTTAAGGTTCCTAATTTAGGAAATATTAATCTAATAGACATTTCACCAAGGGAGAATTAATAATCCTAACACTTTCTTCCTTTATTCTTCTTCATCTTTCTGCCTTAGTGCTTCTTCATCTTTCTTCCTTTGTGCCTCCTCAACTATCAATTTCTTTGCTTCTTCGACTAACCTTCGAGCTTCTTCTTCTTTCTTTTTGGAAGCTTCTTCTCTCTATTTATGTTGTTTAGAGGTGCTACTGCTGCTGCCTTTTCCCCCCGTGGTTGTTATTTTCTTCTTGAACCATTTGTTCAATGTGGTCATGTTACATGCATTCCGGTATACCTTCTCATCCTTTTCAAAGTGATCAAAGTATTTGAAATGTACTCCTACATGTGCACAGTATTTTGAGACTTTGTCCCACACATCATTTCTACGAAAAATTTTCTCCCCAAAATGGAAGTTTTCTAGCTCTCTTACAAAATTAGGGGCACTCTTTACCTTGGTGAATTTATAACTACCAATGCAAAATGGAAATGGAGGGTAGACAACTTCCTTCATATCAAATAGGAAGTTCCTGAAACCATCTATGTACAACTGTCTTATCACCTCCTTATGGATGACATAATCGGTGGAATATATAGGCAGTAGTGAAGGGGCCTTGGATCCTCCATACATCCTCAAGTACAAACCTTCCTTGGAGAAGAAATAATCCCCATACTCACTTACACTCTTCAGTGCTTCTTCAGACATGCAGTTGCATTCCTCAAGATAAATCAACTTGTATAATGGTATCAGAAAATATTGCAGATAGCTTTGTAAAAACTAAGATACTTGTGTGCCCACAAGATTTGATATGCAGAGTATAGAGGGGCCCTAGTTGGCTCCCAATCATGGTTTAACTTTAGAAATGGATGGGTGCATAAGATACAATCAATCAAGAAGGAGCCCATGTAGAACTTAGACTTCCTTTGGGTCAGACCCCCTAAAGCTACAACTATGCAGGATGACAGGCTATTTGCCACAATGTATTCCTAGTTGAATATAGTTCCTTGCATGGTTACATGATATATTATTGGAATCCCTCTTATCTTATAAAACTTCTTGTTTTCCTCACCAAAAATATGATTTAGCATCAGGGCTATGAGGCAGTATGGGGTGCACAAATTGGCAGTCTCGTATTCTCCTAAACCTTTATGGTGAAACTTATTCCCAGACAACATCAACTTCTTAGCATAGTCGAACACGTCCAAAGCCTCCCCTATCCATTTATCTATCATAAAATCCTAGGTGCGGGTAGATTGCATGATTTTGAAATGTAGGCAGGGTTGAAAGACGAAAAAGGCTTCTTTTCCGTGTTTGTCCCGATCATAGTAGCTACATCCATCCGATATAGGATCCAACCGATAACTTTGGAAAGAGGTAAAATATCAGGGCACGGAGCCACTTTTGTGATGGAGGATCTTTTGATGTTTGCATACAATGGTATGTCTTCCAAACCTTCATCTGGGACAATCTTGTTTTTGATCATCTGGTAAATCTGCCCTCATTTAAATTTAGGCTCAAACCATGTGACAGACTTCGTGTCCTCATAAATAATTTCCATTTTGGACACAATCTCTACATCTAGGTAATCTCTTGTGGCCTGATTCTTATTTTTCCCTTCCTTTGGCATGTTTTTGTATGAAGGCTGTGGCTGCAACACAAATATACCAAGAAATTATTTAAGAGTGACTATGGTGATGCAACATGCAATCATAATTAGAAAAATAGACAGAAATAAGCCATTATATTTAGAATGAAATATAATGAATGGAAACTAGATAACGAAAAATAAGACTACTTTTAACAAAGCTGCCTTTACCGCCTCAGTCTGGAACATCTCAAAAGGATTTGTGACACAGAAAGAATATTATCTAGCTATGCCAACAAAATAGAAGGTGTATAATAGGTTATGGATGGACTGATCCAAAAACAAACTTGTCATGCTATGTGTATTTTAGACCTCAAACTATGAAAATCGATCTACACTCGTTGCTTTACATAAGTACAAGACGGGGATCCCCCCGTGCAAACAAAAAACCTTACAGCAGTTCAACAAACCAAGGCGACTCGAAACAATGGTATCAAGGATAATTTTAGGAGTGAATTTTATCCCAATCGGCTATTTTTCGATGTTTTTCTCCAAAAAAAGATTCGCCATTTTGCATTTTTTGAATNTTTTGATGGGGTAAAATTTTTTCACCCTAAAAATCACCAAATTATTATATAAACGATATAAAATCCTTGGAAATTAAAATATTTTTTGAAAAATATTGCCAAACATTTTATAGTTCGCATTTTAAGAATTGGCAAGATTCGCCAACATTTATACACTTTTAAATAAGTATGGTTCCTTAAAGTCATCCCTAAATGGTATGTCCTCTCAGTTCGTGGACAAAACCTAAAAACCTTAAGTTGGTCAATAGTGGTAACTTCCCCTATCTCTGCATGCTAATCTGAATCATAGGTGATGCAGTTGGAAAAACTCTTGATTGGCCAAAACCTCGCCACTGAACCAGTTTGACATCACAATACTCATGTTTTGAGCGGTGCGAACAGGTGGTGTAGAGAAGGTAATAAAAAACCTCTCATGGTCATGCTAGTAAAATGAAAACAAGAAAAATAGGGGTTCTTGGCGTGGAAAGGCTTGGCAGAGAACCACTAGAGATCAGAGAACCTTTAAAAGAAATGGAAAGGAAAACCACGGGGTCGAGTAAGAATTTTTTAAAAACCACGATCCGAGAAAACCCTAACCCTATTAAATGGTAAAGCCTTCAAATGCTAAAAATCAAACCACAAATAAACATGATAAGGCTAGGAACCTACCTGCAACACAGTTGCTGACGGTGGGTGAAAATCATTTTTCGAGCTGTCAGTAGAAAAATCCAAGTAGCAAATGACTTCTTAGAACGCTCCAAACAACAATGGTGAAAACCATAAAACAACCCTCCACGACTTTAAAAGAAAAAAAATGCGGAAGAGAATTAATATGGTCAATGGATAATTAAATTTTCGAGGATAATAAACGTCATTTAGCACCAAAGGAAAAAACATTATCAACAAACTATCTTGGTCAAAAGACAAAACCGAGGGGCATGCGACAACATTGGATGAATTTACAAAGCAGATACGACATAATCTGATAGCGCTCGACACTCTTGTCGATGATAAGACTATCGACAGGATCCTTCAAACTTCATTGATGGTAAAAAATGAGATCACCCGCAATGACATCAGCTCCACTTCTAGAGTTCATCCGACACCATCGCAAAAGCTCAATAAGAACTACCGCAATATTTATTGGCCAAACTACGAAAAGGTCATCGGTTGCAAATGATCAATGCATCTCAACGCATCGGCTTGCACAAATGAGTCCTGCCGATGCCGTCGGCACAAACTTCCAAAAAGGCATGTCGGTGAACTCACAGAAAGCTTCTGACGATAGGTTGGCACGTATGAAAATAATTTTTCCCCTATTGAATCGGTCGAACTATCTGAGTTTCCCGATAACGGCGGCACCAGAATATGAGATCACTTAACAAAGGATTTGATCAAAATCCTAGAAAGGAAAATATTAACACGCCGATAATGTCGGCTTCAAAACTCCAGTTTCACCGACATATCAGAAAACTCACAGATGTTTTCCGAAACTCGATAAAAGGTAGGAAATAAATCGAATTAAAAGAATGAGCTCACCCAATGTCTTGACCCAACTCGATGAGTTCAGGGGACGTGTCGGGTGAAAATCTTGAGTTTCAACTTTCAACAAAAGGCTTCTCTGATTTGAAAAAAATAAAACTAAGTCATGAAAAATTTTCAGATATCAAAGTTTACCTGGGGAAGTATAAAAGCTAAAAAATTTAAGGAGGATCCCTAAAATCACAAAAAAATTAGGGTAGTGGTTGTAGGAACAACAATTGGTGGCTGGTTGGTGAACATAGATCTCTAGAAAAAATATCTTTCAAAACACAAACTGCTTTATGGTACCTTATTAGATCACCTTATCCCAGTCTTTCCCAATATGATTTAAGTGTCTATACTTTTCCAGTTGTGTAAGATTCAGAACATCTCATTGATTTTAGTCCCTTAGGGTATGGTAAACAGTTCCAAAAGTCCCAACAACTCTTTTGGAGCCAAAATGTGATATTCATCTACCTCTATATTTGGTTTCTTCCGACTGTGACACCACAAGGTCGTAACAAAGTTGAACAGGTGCATTCGTTTGTTCCTCATTCTCATGCCTTTTGCATTCTTTTGATGCTTAATACCTTCGTCTTTTGAGTCTTCCTGGATTTCTTCTTTTGTGTTTGAGTTGTGATTTAGGTTCTTCCATCCATGGTGTCCTTTTTGTGTGAGTGATAATTTATTTCATCTCACGGACGGAGAAGAACCTTTTTGAGCAATCCAATCATTTTACTGATTTATGTCTTCAGTATATCCTTTTGATATATATTTTATTTCCTGGAAATTTGACTCTTTATGTTAATCCTTTTGGATTTCATTTGTGGCATGGGATTATTTTGAATACCATGCACCTGTCTGTTCTGCTTCCTTTTCATGGGTCTTTTGCAATGAGCTTCCTAGGACATATATTAATGTGAAAGTGGATGGAACCCCAAAATAATATTCTATACTTCATCTACCTCAGTTATTTTACAGGGTTTAACATTGGACTTCAATGTGTTCTTAAATAACTTCCCTTCAATGGCCTATCAAATTAAAAAATCTTGTTCTCATAAAAAATTTGACATAGATAAATTCCAATGACAAGTTCTTGGAAGAGAATATATAGCCTTTTGATATATATTTTATTTCCCAGAAATTTGACTCTTTATATTAATCCTTTTGGTTTTCATTTGTGGCATGGGATTATTTTGAATACCATACACCTATCCATTCTTCTTTCTTTTCGTGGGTCTTTTGCAGAGAGCTTCCTAGGACAGATATTAATGTGAAAGTGGATGGAAACCCAAAATAGTATTCTAGACTTCATCTACCTCATTTATTTTACAGGGTTTAACAATGGACTTCAATGTGTTCTTAAATAACTTCCCTTTAGCAGCCTATCAAATTAAAGAATCTTGTTTTGATAAAAAAATTGACATAGATAAATTCCAATGAGAAGTTCTTGGATTAAAATATTAGCAGTTTGTTCAGATTCCAATGTCCCCAAGCACCAAAAATTGAGCTGGCTTATTCCGAAAATAATAAAAAGAAAACAAAATACTAAAATAAAGCAAATGCAATGAAAAATTAAATCAGCAGAAGAAAGTAAACCCAACTAAAATAAATCAAAAAGAAAAATAAAAAGGTTTATTTATGTACAACAAGATCCTACAGTACTAAGTGAAATAAGTTTTTAGAACCAAACCATTAACAGGAAGATTCTCTTCCCACCCCTACAAACCATGTAACTTATAAGTTAAGGGGCCTAACTTCTCAGCAATTTGAAATGGGCCAACCCATAGGTGTTGAAACTTTGTATGCTTGTCATTTTCATCATGCGGGTTATCCCACTTAAGAACCAAGTCTCCAACATCAAAACATACCTTCCCGAACTTATGTTTATCAAACCACCTTTTAACAATTTCCTGCTAGTGCTTAAACCTCTCCTTAGACTTGAGCCTAGACTCCTCCAGTTTCAACAAGTTAATTTGAGCTTGTAAAAATTCACTACCAGACCCTCGTGACGCTTGGGCTAACTGAGAAGATGGGAGTAAAATGTTTGGGGGTAGCATAGCTTCTTTCCCTTAAACTAGAGTATAAGGTGACATGCCTAGGGAATTCTTGGGGGTGACCCTATCTTCCCAAAGTGCATTTGGAAGACCTACATGCCAACTTCTCTGATTTTATATGACAGTCTTCTTTAAAACTCTAATAAGGTTTTTATTAGTTAAATTTTCTAACCCGTTACCTTGTGGATAATAATTAGCAAGGATAATTCTAGGGGCGAATTTTAGCCCAATGGGCTATTTTTCGATGTTTTTCTCCAAAAAACGATTCGCCTTTTTGATTTTTTGAAGCCCTGTGTCACCCAATTTTCACGGGGTAAACAATTTTCACCCTAAAAATCACCAAATTATTATATAAACTATATAAAATCCTTGGAAATTAAAATATTTTTTGAAAAATATCGCCAAACTTTTTATAGTTTGCATTTTAAGAATTGGTAAGATTCGCCAACATTTATACACTTTTAAATAAGTATGGTTCCTTAAAATCATCCCTGAATGGCATGTCCTCTCAGTTCACGGACAAAACCTAAAAACCTTAAGTTGGTCAACAGTGGTAATTGCCCCTATCTCTGCATGCTAATTTGAATCATAGGTGATGTAGTTGGCAAAACTCTTGACTGGCCAAAACCTCGCCACTGAACCAGTTTGACATCACAATACTCATGTTCTGAGCGGTACGAACAGGTGGTGTAGAGAAGGTAATAAAAAACCTCTCATGGTCATGCTAGTAAAATGAAAACAAGAAAAATAGGGGTTCTTGGCGCATAAAGACTTGGCAGAGAACCACTAGAGATTAGAGAACCTTTAAAACAAATGGAAAGGAAAACCACGGGGTTGAGTAAGACTTTCTTAAAAACCACGATCCGGGAAAAACCTAACCCTATTAAATGGTAAAGCCTTCAAACGCTAAAAATCAAACCACAAATAAACATGATAAGGCTAGGAACCTACCTGCAACACAGTTGCTGACGGTGGGTGAAAATCATTTTTCGAGTTGTCAGTAGAAAAATCCAAGTAGTGAATGACTGCTCGGAACGCTCCAAACAACAATGGTGAAAACCATAAAACAACCCTCCACGACTTAAAAAGAAAAAAAATACATAAGAGAATTAATATGGTCAATGGGTAATTAAATTTTCGAGTATAATAAACGTCATTTAGCACCAAAGGAAAAAACATTATCAACAAACTATCTTGGTCAAAAGACAAAACCGAGAGGCATGCGACAACGTTGAGTGAATTTACAGAGCAAATCCAGCATAATCGGATAGCGCTCGACACTCCTGTCGATGATAAGACTATCGACAGGATCCTTCAAACTTCATTGATGGTAAAAAACGAGATCACCCGCAATGACATCAGCTCCACTTCTAGAGTTCTTCCAAAAGCATCGCAAAAGCTTAATAAGAACTCCCGCAATCTTTATCGGCCAAACTACGAAAAGGTCATCGGTTGCAAATGATCAATGCATTTGAACAGATTGGCTTGCACAAATGAGTCCTACCGATGCCATCGGCACAAACTTCCAAAAAGGCATGTCGATGAACTCACGGAAAGCTTCCGACGATAGGTTGGTGCGTAGGAAAATAATTTTTTCCCCTATTGAATCGGCCCAACTATCTGAGCTTCCCAATAACGTCGGCACCAGAATATGAGATCACTTAATGAAGGATTTGATCAAAATTCTGGAAAGGAAAATATTAACATGCTGATAATGTCGTCTCCAAAACCCCAGTTTCACCGACATATAAAAAAACTCACAGATGTTTTCCGAAACTCGATAAAAGGTAGGAAATAAATCGAATTAAAAGCATGAGCTCACCCGATGTGTCGACCTAACTCGATGAGTTCAAGCGACGTGTCGAGTGAAAAATTTGAGTTTCAACTTTCAACAAAAGGCTTCTCTGATTTGTAAAAAATAAAACTAAGTCATGAAAAAAATTTCAGATATCAATGTTTACCTGGGGAAGTATAAAAGCTAAAAAATTTAAGGAGGATCCCTAAAATCACAAAAAAATTAGGGTAGTGGTTGCAGGAACAACAATTGTCGACTGGTTGGTGAACATAGATCTCTGGAAAAATATCTTTCAAAACACAAACTACTTTATGGTACCTTATTATATGACCTTATCCCAATCTTTCCCAATATGGTTTAAGGGTCTAGACTTTTCCAATTGTGTAAGATTCAGAACATCTCATTGATTTTAGTCCCTTAGGGTATGGTAAACAGTTCCAAAAGTCCCAATAACTCTTTTGGAGCCAAAATGTGAGATTCATCTACCTCTATATTTGGTTTCTTCCGACTATGAAACCACAAGGTCGTAACAAAGTTGAACAGGTGCATTTGTTTGTTCCTCATTCTCATGCCTTTTGCATTCTTTTGATGCTTAAGACCCTCATCTTTTGAGTCTTCCTGGATTGCTTCTTTTGTGTTTGAGTTGTGATTTAGGTTCTTCCATCCATGGTGTCCTTTTGTGTGAGTGATAATTTATTTCATCTCACGGACGGAGAAGAACCTTTTTGAGCAATCCAATCATTTTACTGATTTATGTCTTCAGTATATCCTTTTGATATATATTTTCTTTCCTATAAATTTGACTCTTTATGTTAATCCTTTTGGATTTCATTTGTGGCATGGGATTATTTTGAATACCATACACCTGTCTGTTATGCTTCCTTTTCATGGGTCTTTTGCAGCGAGCTTCCTAGGACAGATATTAATGTGAAAGTGGATGGAACCCCAAAATAATATTCTAGAATTCATCTACCTCAGTTATTTTACAGGGTTTAACATTGGACTTCAATGTGTTCTTAAATAATTTCCCTTCAACGGCCTATCAAATTAAAAATTCTTGTTCTCATAAAAAATTTGACATAGATAAATTCCAATGAGAAGTTCTTGGAAGAAAATATATATCCTTTTGATATATATTTTCTTTCCCGGAAATTTGACTCTTTATATTAATCCTTTTGGTTTTCATTTGTGGCATGGGATTATTTTGAATACCATACACCTACCCATTCTTCTTTATTTTCGTGGGTCTTTTGCGGAGAGATTCCTAGGACATATATTAATGTGAAAGTGGATGGAAACCCAAAATAGTATTCTAGACTTCATCTATCTCAGTTATTTTACAGGGTTTAACATTGGAATTCAATGTGTTCTTAACTAACTTCCCTTCAGCAGCCTATCAAATTAAAGAATCTTGTTTTGATAAAAAAAATTGACATAGATAAATTCCAATGAGAAGTTCTTGGATTAAAATATTAGTAGTTTGTTTAGATTCCAATGTCCCCAAGAATGAAAAATTGAGCTGGCTTATTCTGAAAATAATAAAAAGAAAACAAAATACTAAAATAAAGCAAATGCAATGAAAAATTAAATCAGCAGAAGAAAGTAAACCCAACTAAAATAAATCAAAAAGAAAAATAAAAAGGTTTATTTATGTACAACGAGATCCTACAGTACTAAGTGAAATAAGGTTTTAGAACCAGACCATTAACATGAAGATTCTCTTCCCACCCCTACAAATCATGTAACTTATAAGTTAAGGGGCCTAACTTCTCAGCAATTTGAAATGGGCCAACCCATAGGTGTTGAAACTTTGTATGCTTGTCATTTTCATCATGCAGGTTATCCCACTTAAGAACCAAGTCTTCAACATCAAAACATACCTTCTTGAACTTATGTTTATCAAACCACCTTTTAACAATTTCCTGCTAGTGCTTAAACCTCTCCTTAGACTTGAGCCTAGACTCCTCCAGTTTCAACAAGTTAATTCGAGCTTGTAAAAATTCACTACTAGACCCTCGTGATGCTTGGGCTAACTCAGAAGATGGGAGTAAAATGTTTCGGGGTAGCATAGCTTCTTTCCCATAAAGTAGAGTATAAGGTGACATGCCTAAGGAATTCTTGGGGTTGACCCTATCTTCCCAAAGTGCATTTGGAAGAGCTACATGCCAACTTCTCTGATTTTATATGACAGTCTTCTTTAAAACTCTAATAAGGTTTTTATTAGTTGAATCTACTAACTCGTTACCTTGTGGATAATAATTAGCAACTATAATTTTAGGGGCGAATTTTAGCCCAATGGGCTATTTTTCGATGTTTTTCTCCAAAAAAAGATTAACCATTTTGCTTTTTTTGAAGCCCAGTTTCGCCCAATTTTGATGGGGTAAAATTTTTTCACCCTAAAAATCGCCAAATTATTATATAAACAATATAAAATCCTTGGAAATTAAAATATTTTTTGAAAAATATCGCCAAACATTTTATAGTTCACATTTTAAGAATTGGTAAGATTCGCCAACATTTATACACTTTTAAATAAGTATGGTTCCTTAAAATCATCCCTGATAATTAGCATAGTAGTGCAATTTCATTCCTTTTTCATTAGCAAATTTAGTTAGCTTAATCGATGAAAAGTAAGATGCATTATAAAAAACCAGTGAAATTTGAACCCCAAACCTGGTCATGATATTTTCTTGTAAGAAGTCTATGACTGTGTCTTCGTTCACTTTATGTAACAGAATTGATTCCACCCATATTGTGAATTATTCAGTGGTTGTGATGATGTATTTTTGTTGTAATGAATAATTTGGAATGATTTCTCCAATGATGTCAATTCCCCATTGTTCAAACGGCTCCGAAACAATGACCGGTTGTAATGGTCCAGCTGCTTTTGCTAGTCTTCCACCGCTTCTTTGGTGTATGTCACACTTCCTTACATAAGCATGAGCATATTTAAATAGTGTTGGTGAGTAATATCCAGGTCTTAGGATGTTATGGGAAGTAGTGTCTCCTGAAAAATGTCCTCCAGCATGACCATCATGCAATTCTTTAACAACTTTAGCGACATCCTCTTGTTCTAGGAATCTTAGAAATACTCCATTATAGTTTTTCGTAAAAATAATTCAATCAATTATTTGGTAAGATGCTGAATTTAAACAAAGTTCTCTTCTTTGTTTAGAATTCCAATGTTCTGGAAAATATCCTTGTTGGAGGTAATGTATCAAATCTATGTACCAGGACTCAAGAGCTATAAAAATAGGAGGCATATCAATCATATGCAATTCGGCTTCATTTTCCCAGTCATCATCTTCATTGTTTTGACTTTCATCCATTAACTTGCAAATCCCTTGTCCTTTTATAATGGTGTCTGGTTTAAATTCCAAGTCATATTCTTGTAATGATGTCACCCAATTTCCTCTTCATTCTCCCAATTCCTTTTGTACGAAAAGGGTTCAGACCGTTGGGTGAGGAACAATTACCTTGGTTCTATTTTTAAGATGTAAGGCCTGAATTGTTTCACTACTTTAAATACTGCAAACTCCTGTTTGTCAATAGAATGGTAGTTCAATTCAACACCTTTTAACCCAGTTCTCATAAATGATATGGTGTACTCATCTCCCCTTTCTTATTTTTGTGTAAGCACTGCTGCTAGTGAGTTATTATAGGCAAAGGTGTACATGATAAAATATTTTTCAAAATCAGGACTTTTGAGAGAAGGTGCATGAGATATTTCCACTTTGATGTTGTTAAATGCACCCTTCTCTATGTTGGTGCATTTAAATTGTACACTTTGCTTTACCATTTGTTTCAAATGTTTTACTATTTGTGCAAAATAAGGAACAAACCTTTGAAAAAAAATTATAGTACCCATGAAAGATTGGACGCCTTTCTATTGTGGGGTAATGGAATCTAACCTATGGCTTCTATTCTCTCCATGTCTATGGAGATTCCAATTTAGAAATAATGTGGCCCAATGGTTTTCCTTCCAGTACCGCGAAGATGCATTTTTTAGGATTTAAACAGATGCCATATTTTCAACATCGATAAAATATTTGTTTCAAATGAAACATGTGATCTTCTCTCTTCTTAGAGAAAATTGTTACATTATCTAGATAAACTACCACACTGTGGCCAATTAAACCTCAGAAATATATATCCATTTCCTTTTGGAAAGTGGCTCCAGCATTTATGATACTGAAGGGAATTATTTTGTAAGCAATTGTTCCCCACTTGTTCAAAATGTGGTTTTCATCCTGTCTTGGTCAGCTACCAACACTTGGTTATAGCCTGAAAACCCATCCAATAGGGAGAACAGTTCAGAACCTGAAAGAATCTGTAGAATTTGCTCCATTGGTGGAACTGGATAATTATCTTTATCTGAAGCTCGGTTCAGATTCCTGAAGTATACGCATAGTCTTATTTCACCGGATTTCTTTCTATCTGGTTCCATGTTTTCCACCCACTACGAGTGCCTAACTCTAAAAATGATCTTCGCATCAAGTAACTTCTTCACTTCATTTTGGATCAGGGGTTCCACCTTGGGATGTATTTTCCTCAGTGGCTACTGAAACAGTTTCACACCTGCTTTAATAGGAATGACATGTTGGATGATGTGGGTATCATAGGTCTTCAAATGTTCATATGTCCAGGATAAAAAATCTCTATATTATCGAAATAAACTAATAAATTTGCTTCTTTCCCCCGATGAAAAACATTTTCCCAAGTTCACATACTTGGGTTCATCCTTTGTCCTAAGATTAATCAGATCATACTGCATACACAAACTCTTTGTTTTGACATTTGCAGGTTTTCTGAACTTGCTATTCAAATCAAACATCGCTTCCAACGTCCTTACCCCCTTAGGCATGAAGTTACCACTTTGGATATTGGCTTGATGTTCTTCGTCATCAATCACTGAGTCCTTGAAAGTATCATCATTTGTTAAAAACTCTAATATTTGTTGATCATCATCGAATAATCTCAAATTTGTGACATTGTCTGGTATAGATGGCCTGAAAATCAATTCAATTGAGCATTTGTTATTAATGGGCACTAATCTTGCAGCAGACATAGCTAACAAATTCGCTGCTCCATTTTGCAATCTAGGAATTGAATTGATATTGAAAGCATTGAAATTTGTTATAAGCTCCTAGAATTCATTTTGGTATCCTTTTAAGTGTGGTGAAAGACAATGAATTGTGTTTCGAACTTTTCTGACAATTATCTTAGAATCACCAAGAACTTTTAAATTTTTTACTTTGAATTCAATGGCCCTTTTCAAGACCTAGACTAGAGCTTCATATTCTATTGTGTTATTAGTACATTCAAACTCTAGTCAACAAGAGAGAAAAAAGTTTGTTCTTTTCAGGATCAATAGGGACACAACCTGCCCCTGATCCCTCTTGAGTTTTGGAACCGTCAAAATATAACAACCAAAATATATCTTATAACTCTAAAATATTAGTGCTAATTTCTAAGTTATAAACTAAATTAACTTAATTACAATCAATATTATCAGTCCGTGAAAACTGAAGGAGTTCAGACTGTGTGTTTGACTCACTACTGGCTTCTTCCGCTTGATAATTTCTAGGATCGAGCTCTATAAAATAGTTACCCAAGACTAAATGTGAGAAATTAATGGGTTCGTTTTTCCCTTCTAGCTGTGGCACATTGTGCTTCATGTGTGGTTCCCTCATCACCTTGATTTGATTCTGACTATTCTTATAGGGAAGCCATAAGTGCGACCAGTTAGTTTCAAGTTACCCATTCAGTTTTGCAGACTAGTCCCTGCTCAATATCAAACCATATGCTTATGGTTTATCTACCCCCATGATTTCTATAAACTGGAAGACCCTTTCATATGTAGATAACTGAATCAACACATTTTTCATTTCTCCTACTACCTTGACTGTTGATCTACCCAACTGAATGATCTTACATGAAGAGGGTGTAGGTTGACCATTTATCTTTCTACAAACTGAAAGAGGCATGACATTAGAGGAAGCTCTGGAATCTATCAAACAATTATGCACATTATGGTTGAAAATCTCAAAAGATAGTAAAAATTGAAAAGTCTAAGATTTAGACTTCCCTCCAATGCTAGCTTCATTGATATCTTTATTTGATTAAATGTCATCTTGGGATCAACTGGGTTGTGGATCAAAGGAGTCCATGAGCTTCTTTCTTTGTTGAGGTAAGTTACACAATTCAAATAAGGAAATATTCGCTTTGGTCTTATTGATGTCTTCCACTATGTCGTATCCCATGTCATATTCTACTGGACCTTTCGTATTTCTTTTTGTTTTACTCTCCACAACCTTCACATGCTTACTAAATGTTGCATCTTTATCTTGTGTGGTGACCAAATCAGACTTAGGTGGTGTTTGGTTACTAGTGCTAATATTCTTCATACTTTCTTGTATCTTCCTAATCTTAGGCAGTAATAAGCTTTCATCCATTATTGGTCCTTTGCTTCTAGTTGTGACATTAACTGCTGAAAGTTGAATTTTATTGGTAGGTTTCTCTTCATTTAACCCAAATGAAGGTGCACAGTCTCATAAGACCATCGTTGTTTCATGTGATTCTTCTAGTTCATTCATTTTTTCTTCTTCCACCTCAAGCTCTGTTATTTGAGAATCTAATATCTGATTCATAACTAGATTCATTAGGTTGATCCATTGTGGGAAACTCTTTTTAGAATGAGTTTCTTGATGGAAAGTGTAGAAATGATCCATTCCTACCTCATTAAAATTTAAAACAGAAGAGCTATACACAGGTGGTTGGGATGTTCCACCTTCCTCTCTTTTCTTGAAATAAGGTTTGAACTATTTCTTGACTAGCTTCTTTATCCTTTTCCAGATTGACAATATTGTTTGATAACTTTTGTACCATTTTAACCATGTTTTCCAATTCACTTGGATGTTCCTCTTTAGGTCTAGTTAACAAAAAAAGTTTCTTACTGCTAAAAGTCCTTACATCTAGTTATGTAGTGTGTTTGTTTATTCTTTCAAGTTTAGCTTCTACTTTATTTTCTTCCTCATAATTTTCTACCAAATAAGGATTTACTGACCTCTTAACAAACATTTCTATGCTAGGGAAAAGTGATGAAGTATAGTATTCTATTAAAGTTTCTTCAACAGGCTTTATTGTAGCACTGAAATTGTTCAAATGGGTAGCAAACCTATGATATAAGTCTTTCACTTTTTATTTCTTTTCCATCCTCAGAGCCAACAATTATTTCATGAGAGTCGTAGTGGTTCTTTGACTACCAAACTTTCCCTTAAGCACCCTTTCGAAAGTTCCTAGTTTGTTATTGAATTTGCTTGTAAGCCAAAATACCAAGTATAGGCCTTATCTTTAAATGTATGTTGAAAGAGTTGGCATACCAAATATTCCTGTTCCACAACTAAAATCTCTAAATGGAAATAAAAACTTTGCAGGTGGTCATCCATAGAAATTCCCTTTCCAAGGTCAAACTTAGGTAATTCCTTTTCGTCATTCTGAGGCAAAGCATGTAAAGGAGCAACTAGTTTGCGAGGTGTTCTAACTCTCCAAGCCGATGGTGGATTAGGATTTACAGGTTGATTAGCATTTTGGGGAACATTTCTAGCCATGGTTCTACGAGGATTCTATGGTGGAGACTGAACAAGTGACTGAAATGGAGACTGAAAAACAGGGGAATCTAGCCCCAACTGATCAAGTGTTTGAACAATCTCTTGTATAGATAAGTTTACCAACTATTCCGAATTTCCCACGAAGATCAAATATTTAGTGTAAGTAGGTATTCTTCTAGGAGCCCACCTTCTCGGTAATTCAAGGATTATCTGTAATCCTCCAAGGATCTTTACATAAGACCTTGTATGTATCCTCAAGTGGTTAACTACTTCAAAAGGAATAGGATAGAGTCGTTCCACAACTTCTACTTCAGGGTCTACTCTTTCTTCAG
Organism: Pseudotsuga menziesii; assembly: GCA_001517045.1. Lineage (NCBI taxonomy): Eukaryota > Viridiplantae > Streptophyta > Pinopsida > Pinales > Pinaceae > Pseudotsuga > Pseudotsuga menziesii. Next base: position 305,349 of record LPNX010813719.1, on the reverse strand, counting down.
AAATGAAATATTCAGGAAAACTAGTTTCAAAGTTATCACTAGTGGAATATTTTCATGTAAATGGAATTCTTCTTCTAGCCATGCACTGGCGGCCCTCCTTCTAGCACCAAAACTATTGATGCCTAGAAAATTACAGGTATCGATAGTAGGGATTCTCCCCAATAAGTGTTCCCAATTAGATCGTTTACTGCTTGGAATGGAGAATATGTTCAGTTAGTGGCCCGACTACCATAGAATTAAAAGAACATTTTAAGTATGTTTTACCGCTTGCGGACCGGTCCACCATTTATATATTTTATGATGAAATGCAAGTACCTAGACTAAATGCGAGTGACCAGTGAGTAAGAGCCTCACTAGAGATGCGCAGGTTCTTACCTCCTGTCTTACCACTCTTGCCTCACAATCACTTCTACGAAAGAAAAGAAACAAATAATATTTTCTAATCTATTCTATCTAACCTATCCCCTAGGGTAGAAAAGATTAATTTATTAAGTAATGTACTGTAATACTGCTAGTGGAATTCTACGGGTAGCTATCAAACTCTACATACATAATTACAACAATAAAAGATAAAAAAAAGGTAGCTCTTTTTTATTAACACATTCATTACTCATTCATATGCATGATATTTCTAACCGAAAATAAAATCATTCATAAAATCCAGAAATAATTCAACAGGTTAGAATGATCTCACAGTTATGTAGCAAGCTAAAACAGAAATAGTTCACGTTCAACAATCCACATAGTCCATTCAAAAACTCGTACAGTCCTTCCTTCAGAAAAATTTGGTTCTCTTTATTCATAAAAGAAGTATTTCTCATAAAAATAGCTTCAACATATGTGCGCTAGAAAAAGTCCCTTCTAATCTCTGTTCTACCCCTATTTATACAATTTACATATGAATTTTTAGCTACCCTGGCCTCTTAGGCTTCCTTGACTCTTTGATTACAAATTTTTGTCTTCTAGTAACTTGCACTAGGAAAATAACAATAGAATAATATAATCTACAAAAATTTCCACATGCACACAAGACAAACTCAGGAGGGCCTAGCTGATCCTCCAATAAAAACTCTCCATCTAGCAGCTTCTTCTTTGATGACTCGATAGTCCACTGGCTCTAGCAATCATGCAGTTACTTCATGTTTAGCTAGCTGGGATTCTATTTATTTTACCTTTGGTGAGGTCTTCCTCAACAACTCCTCAAAGAGACATTTATCAACCGAAGCTTGCACAACCCAGATTCATATTGCTTCCTCACCAATGTTTTCAATATTTTGAATGCGTTGCTCATCTGTTTGCAACTTTTCCTGGAGATTCGTCAAATGTTGATCTTTGTCTAGAAAATCTCGAACCTGGGTTGCTGCTGAAGCTTGACATTTATTGTGTGTCATGCACATATTCTTGTAGAATTCCTTACACTTTTCCACAGTATTTTCAACTGATGTGTTAAATCTTGTTGTTTTTCTGCTGTTGAAATCCAAGAGTGCAAAATCCATGTTCAATCCTCCTATAGTATTTTGGGGCATGTTGTCAAGAAAAGCTGCGTTGGTTCCAATCCAAGCTAACTGACTTTGCACAATTTCTGTAACTTATGATAACCTTTTATTGAACTTCAATGAGTCGTTCGCTATCTCCTTTTGTCTCAACTCTATCTGCTTAATCTTATATATTTCTTCCATCAATTTCAACTGAACCTGGTTTATTTTTATTTGCAAAATAAAGGCTTGACTCTAGAATGGAGTAATATTGGCCTGGTTTTCATTAGCTATCTTGAATTATTTCTCTAGCAGGCTATTCTATGTCTCTAATTCTTTTTCTCGTTGGTTGGATGCATTTTTCTGCGTTTCCAACTCTGACACCTTTCTTTCGAGGTGTCTCTTTTCTCCCTCAGTGATTGCACTTGACAGTATTAGTGCATGCTTATATGATTCTAGAGCTTGGCATGCTTCCCTGAGTCTTTCAGACTCTGTCAAATTATCATCATACTTCGTCTTCAATTGTTTCCCTTCTGTTCATTCTCTTACCAGAGTTTCTTTTATCTATTTCATTTTCCCTTTGTAATATTCAGCATCCTTGACCAACTTACCGACATTATCTACATTGGATTGTGCTGCTAATACGCTTGCCATCGTGAGAATTCAAGGATATTCATTTGTTCCATGCATATCTATCTTCTCCATCACCATGACTTCTACAGGTTGATCACCTACTTACAACCTTTTCTCTAACCTTCTTACAATTCTTTTCTTCTTCTGGTCAAAGAAAATTGTGTCTAAGTTAGCCACGACATGTTGATGAGATGGGATGAATGGTACCAATCCAAGTTCTACCGAGAAAACTTGGATTCTTTTCATCGTGCTACTTGACGGGACAAAAGAATCCACTGGATTGTCATGGGATTGATCCTGCTCCAGATTCTCCCTATCCTGGTATTCCTGTTCTCTCCTTTTTAGTTCTTAGGAAGCCTTCTCTACCTCTTGTTTTTCTCTGTCAGCTGATTCCTTTTTCCTTCTTTATTTTTCTTCCCTTTTCCTTCAGGATTCTTTATATTTATTTCTTTATTATTCTTCATCTTTCTCCTTTTGTGCTTCTTCATATTCTTGCCTTTGTGCCTCCTCAACTATCAATTTCTCTACTTCTTCGACTAACCTTCGGGCTTTTTCTTCTTTCTTTTTGGCAGCTTCTTCTCTCTATTTATGTTGTTCATAGGTGCTACTGCTACTGCCTTTGCCCCCCGTGGTTGTGATTTTATTCTTGAACCATTTTTTTGATGCAGTCATGTTACATGCACTCCGGTATACCTACTCAGCCTTGTCAAAGTGATCGGATTATTCAAAATGTACTCCTACATGTGCATGGTATTTGGAGAATTTTTCCCACGCATTGTTTCTGTGAAAACTTTTCTCCCTGAAATGGAATTTTTATATCTCTCTTACAAAATAGGGGACACTCTTTACCTTGGTGAATTTATAACTACCAACGCAAAATGGAAACGGAGGGTAGACAACTTTCTTCATATCAAATAGGATGTTCCCGAAACCATCTATGTACAACTGCTTACCACCTCCTTATGGATGACATAATCGATGGCATATCTAGGAAGTAGTGAAGGAGCCTTGGATCCTCCATACATCCTCAAGCACAAACCTTCCTTGGAGAAGAAATAATCCCCATACTCACTTACAGTCTTCAGTGCTTCTTCAGACATGCAGTTGCATTCCTCAAGAAAACTCAACTCATATAATGGTACCGAAAATCTTCGCAGATAGCTTTGTAAAAACTAAAATACTTGTGTTCCCACAATATTTGATATGTGGAGTACACAGGGGTTCTGGTTGGATCCCAATCATAGTTTAACCTTGGGAATGGATGGGTGCATAAGATATAATCAATCAAGAAGGATCCCATGTAGAACTCATACTTCCTTTGGGTCAAACCCCCTAAAGCTGTAACTATGCGGGATGACAAGATATTTTCCATGATATCTACCCAGTTGAATATGGTTCCTTGCATGGATACATGATATATTATTGGAATCCAACTTATCTGATAAAACTTCTCGTTTTCCTGGCCAAAAAACTGATTTAGCATCACGGCTATGAGATGGTATAGGGTGTGCAAATTGGTAGTCTTGTATTCCCCTATATATTTATGGAGAAACTACTTCCTAGACAACATCATCTTCTTAGCACAATTGAACACATCCAAATACATATCCCCTATCCAGTTATCTGTCATGAAAGCCTTGGGTGCCGACAACTTGCATGCTTTGTCAATGTAGGTAGGGATGAAAGAGGAAAAAGGCTTATTTTTTGTGTTTGTCACGATCATAGTAGTTCATAGTAGTTGCATCCATCTGAGATAGGATCCAACCGATAAATTCAGCACAAGGGAAAATATCAAGGCATGTAGACACCTTTTTGATGGCGGATCTCTTGATATTTGCATACAACAGCATGTCTTCAAAACCTGCATCTGGAACAGTTTTGTCTTTGATCATCTGGTAAATATGCCCCCATTTAAATTCGGGCTCAACCCCTATGATAGACTTCGTGTCCTTGTAAATAATTTCCATTTTGGACACAATCTCTACATCTAAGTCATCTCCTATGGCATGAGCCTTCTTTTTCCCTTTCTTTGGCATGTTGTTGTATGAAGCCTGAGGATGCAACACAAATATACCAAGAAACGATTGAAGAGTGATTGTGGTGAAGAAACATGTAATCATCATTACCAAAATAGATAGAAATAAGCCACTATATTTGAAATGAAGTATAATGAATGGAAACTAGATAACAAAAATAAGACTGCTTTTAACAAAGCTACATTTGCTGACTCATCCTGGAACATCTCAAAAGCCTCTATGATGCAAAAAGAAGATTATCCAGCTACTCCAAAAAAATAGAAGGTGAATAATAGGGTATGTTTGGACTGATCCAAAAACAAACTTATCATGTTGCACGGAGTTTAGACCTCAAAATCCGAAAATTGATCTACACTTGTTGCTTTAGATAAGGACAAGATGGGGATTCCCCCCTCGTGCAAACAAAAAAAATAATGGCCATTCAAAAAACCAAGGCGACTCGAAACACTGGTTTGTCCTCTCAATCCGCGGACAAAACCTAAAAACCTTAAGCTAGCCCACAGTGGTAACCGCCCCTCTCTCTGCATGCTAATATGAACCAAAGGTGACCTAGTCGGGGAAACACTCGACTGGCCAAAACCTTGCCACTAAATTAGTCTGACATCACAATACTCATGGCCTGAGCGGTGCGAACGGGTGGTGTAGAGAAGGTAATAACAAACTCCTACAGTCGTGCTAGTAAAATGAAAGAAAGACAACCAGGGGTTCTTGGTGCAGAAAGACTTGGGAGAGAACCACTAGATATCTAATAAACTTTAAAGAAACAGAAAGGAAAACCACGGGGTCAAGTAAGACTTTTTAAAAAACCACGATCTAGGAAAACCCTAACCCTATTAAATGGTAAAACCTGCAAACACTAAGAATCAAACCAAAAATAAAGATGCTAAGGCTAGGAACCTACTTGGCACACTATGGCTGACGATGGGTGAAAATCCTTTCTCGAGCTATCAGTAGAAAACTCCAAGTGGTGAATGACTACTTAGAACACTCCAAACGGTAATGGTGAAAACCATAAAACAACCCTCCATAGCTTAAGAAGAAAAAAACTATGGAAGAGCCTTAATATGGTCGTTGGATAATTAAATACCTGAGGATAAAAAATGTCGTTTAGCACCAAAGGAAAAAGCCTTATCATAAAAACTATCTAGTTCAGCAGACAAAACTGAGAGGCATGCGACAGTGTCGAGCGAATTTATAGAGAAGATACGACCTAATCGGATAGCGCTCGACACTCATGCCGATGATAATACTATCGACAGGATCCTTCAAACTTCATCAATGGTGGAAAATGAGATCACCCGCAACGACATCAGCTCCACTCCTGGAGTTCTTCTAACACCATCGCAAAAGATCAATACGAAATCCCACAGGATTTATCATCCAAACTACGAAAAGGTCATCCATTGCAAATGATCAGTGCATTCGAACACATCGGCTTGCACAAATGAGTCCTGCCAATTCCATTGGCACAAAATTCCGAAAAGGCCCATCGACGAACTGATGGAAAGCTTCCGACAATAGGCTAGCTCATAAGAAAATAATGTTTCCCCCGATCGAATCGGCCCAACTCTCCGAGTTGCTTGATAACATCGGTACTAGAAAATGAGATCACTTAACAAAGGCTTTGATCAAACTGTTGGAAAGGAAAATATTAACACGCCGAGAATGTCGGCTCCAAAACCCCAATTTCATCGACGTATTGGCAAATTCATAGATGTTTTCTAAAATTTGATAAAAAGTAGTCAATAAATTAGATGAAAAGTGTGATCTCGCTCGACTTGTCGACTCGACTCGATGAGTTCAGCCAACGTGTCGGGTTAAAAAACTGAGCTTCAACTTTTAACAAAAGGCTTCTCTGATTTGTAAAAATTAAAACTAAGTCATGAAAAACTTTTTAGAGAGAAAAGTTTACCTGGGGAAGTATAAAAGCTAAAGAATTTAAGGAGGGGCCCTAAAATCACAAAACATTTGGGGTAGTGGTTGCAACAGCAACACCTTCCAAGAACATTCCATTACTCATATTTCTGAATTTAGGGTTAAGTCAGGACATGTGTAAGGAAGAATCTAACCACCCAAGGTCTCCATGAACCTCCAAATGTCCTTATGAAGAAATGCCACTTTATTTTATCCATATTTACTATTTAAATGACCCAATTTAATGTGTAAATGACAAACTAAGGTTCTCTTGGGTCCCATAGATCCCTTATTGCAAGATTTAATGCCTCCTCCCCAACCTAGGGAACTAGTAGGTGGGTGAAACATTGCCAACTAGTAGTCTCATTCGGATGGGGACATGACAACCATCCCCACACAATATTTCTTTTCCTAAAGCAATTCCAAGTTTGGATGCTGCAAAATTTGTTCCTCTTCCCAAGTGGCTTCCTCACTAAGAAAATACTTCCATTGTACCAAGTATTATTTTATTGTTCTTCTTATTAACCTTCTCTCCCTTGTTTTCAATATTTTTTCTTGAATGAGAACAAGTTTCCCTTCATCATCCAAAGGAGGTAAAGTATCTGAAAATGAAATATGTTAACCTATAACCTTCTTTAGACATGAAACATGAAATACATTATGAATTTTACTTCCCATGGGAAGCTCCAATTCATAGGTGACTTCTTCAACCTTTCGAATATTTTTGTAGGGACCATAAAACCTTAGTTTTAGTTTTTCTGGACCTTTACCCTTTATGGTGGTTTGTTTGTAGGGATGGAACCTCAAATACACTAAGTCATTCACTTGGAAATTCTTATCAACTCTATGTTGGTCTGCATATTTGTTTTACTGATTTTGGGCTACCTGCAAGTTATCTTTCAAGGCCTTCAAAAATTTCTTGACTTTATTAAATCCAATCCTTAGCCTTTGGATCTCTACTATCACCAAAAATGTGGTCAATAAAAGTGTATGCATCATAACAATAAATTTCTTTGAAAGGAGACATGCCAATGGACATATGAAAAGTAGTATTATAACAAAACTCACCCAAATGCAACCATTTTATCCATGTTTTTTGCTACCCACTAACATAGTTCCTCAAGTATCCTTCCAACCATTGATTCACCCTTTATGTTTGGTCATCATGTTTTGTATGTTATCTTGTGCTAGGTGTCAATTTTTTCCCCACCATTTTAAATACTTCTTGCCAAAATGCACTCAAAACTATGCTATCTCTATCACTAACAATGCTCTTAGGAATCCCACTTATACAATAGTGAAAGTGGTAGTAATAGAAAATAAATGAGAAAAATTAGTGAGCCTATCCACCACCACAAATATGAAATCCTTACAAAATACCTTGGGAAAAACAATGATGAAATCCATGGAAATGCTCTCCCATTTTTTGTTCTGGAATAGGAAAGGGGTGTAAGAGACCAACTAGATGAGTGTGATCCAGTTTATTTTTGTGAAATGTGGGGAATTCATCAATATAATTCATAACATCATCCTTCAACCCTTTCCATGAGAATATTTCCCTCAACATTCTATTTGTTTTGAAGAAACCGGGGTGACCCGCTAGAGGAGAATCATGAGAATTCTTTAAAATTTCCTCCTTAAACATCAAAATAGGGACCAAAAGGATTATATATTTGTAGTATATGATTCCTTCTAACACCTTATAACTGCCATTATGGTTACTCCCATAAAAAATTTCACAATAAAATGTATCCTTGGCATACTATACTTCTAATGTGTCTTTCCAATTTTCTGCTACATCCATCAAAGAAATAGAAGGTCTTCTAGATAAGGAATCAACTACCACATTATTTTTTCCCTTCACATATTCAATATGAAAGTCAAATTCTTGAATCTTACTCACCCAATTTTTCTTCCTTTTGAGTGAGGAAGTACCTTAAGTTGTTATGGTCAGTTTTGACCACAAATTTGTTTCCCACCAAGTATTGTCTAAACTTGATCAAAGCATGCATGGTGGATAACCTTTCTTTATCATAAATGTAGTAAAGCTTCTCATGTGGTTGTATCTTCCTACCCTCAAATATTTTGGGTGTTTTCCTTGTTTTAGGACCTCTCCAATTCCCTCTCATGATGCATCATATTTCAAGACAAATGGCTTAGAAAAATCAGGCAAGGATAGAATAGGGAATTTTATTATTACCTCTTTCATTCTTTGGAAATATTTTTAATCCCCTTCATGCCATTATAAAGCATCTGTATTTGTCATTCAATGAGAGGTGAAGTGAGTTTGGAGAACCCATTCACAAACTTTCTATAGTAGTAGTAGGTGCAAATTCCAATGAATCCTCTCAATTCAGTGAGATTTTTGGGACAAGGCCATTCTATAATGGACCTTATTTTCTCCATATCCAACTTCACACCATATTGAACAATGATGTGTCCAAGATACAAGAGCTCTGTCAAACCAAATTCACATTTTGACATCTTAACAAACAAAGATTCCTCATGCATAGTTTTTAATACCTCTTCTAGATTATGCAAATGTTCCTTCCAAGTTTTATTGTAAATAAGAATGTCATCAAATAAAACTAGTACACACTTACAAATTTTCTTGTGGAAGATATTTTTCATGCATTATTGGAATGTGGAAGGTGCATTTTTCAATCCAAAGGGAATGGAAACAAACTCAAAGTGACCATAGTGGCATTTGAATGCAGTCTTTGGTATGTCTTCTTCCCCCATTCAAATTTGTTGATAACTAGATCTAAGGTCAATCATTGAGAAGAAATTAGCTCCATGGACCTTATCCATCATCAATCCTTGAGATGGGATATCTATTCTTCACTGTCTTCTTATTCAATGCTCTAAAATCAATGCACAACCTCAAAGTTCCATCTTTTTTCTTTACCATAACAACTAAAGAAGCATGTGGGTTGGAACTAGGCCTTATGAGACCCAAATCCAAGATTTATTTAATGGCCTCCTAAATCTCATCTAAAATCCTTTTGGGGTGTTTATAGCGATTAATTTTGATAGGTTTTGTTCCTATCTCTAACTCAATGATATGCTCCACCCCTCTTTCTGGTGGTCTTCTTAGGGGAAGGTCTCCAAAAACCCTCTCATACTTACTAAATAATTGTTATATCACCTTAGGATGCTTGGAAACCTTCAAGTGAGGTTTAGGAGATGCAATTAAACATTCAACAACCCATTCTATGTCTCCATTCCTCAAGATAGACCTCATGCTGTGAGAGGACACCACTTGATTTGAGTAAGTGTGCATTCCCCTCAATAAGATGGGGTTCTCTTCCGAAATTTTGTACCTTATTTCAGTGACTTGATAGTTCACTGTGTGATCCCCTAAAGAATACAACCATTTTACTCTGAAAAACACATCTGTATCATCCACATTCACTACATAAAATTTGTCAGTGATAGTATGATTTCCTAGAGTAGCTTGAAGCTTTGGAATTCATTTAGTGCAATTCATAGAATTGTTACCTGGAATGATGACTGTGAAACCGTCAAAATTTTCAGCTTGTAAATGTCTCCTCTCCACCAAGTATGCATATATTATTTTATGAGTGGCTCCTCCATCCACTAGAACTGTGACCTGTTGGCCTTGTATGTTACCCTTGAGCCTCAAGGTGTGGAATCTAGGTACACATGAGAGTGCTGCAAATTTTCCTGTATCAGGAGTGGGATATTATTCTTCTGTTGTTTCATACCCCTCTTCTTGTGCTTCAAGTTGTGCTTCTTCCTCATCCTCCCCCTCTTCATCATATTCAGAAAAAACTTCAATGTAGTGTGCCTTCCCCTTAGCACATTTATGCCCTAGAACCCAAGGTTGTTGGCATGTAAAACATAGCTTCTTTCTTCTAAGTTCTTGTTTTCTTGGTCATTCTTTATTTTATTTGGTATATGATTCATTTTTCCATGGTTTATTACCTTCCTTGAAATTGGAAGGAAAATTTGGCTTGGGGGGGTAATTGGTTCTTGGCAACACATTCTGCAAATATCTTGTCAAATTCATGGAATCCTTCAATGTGGTTGGCTTGCGGGCATTCACGAGCCCTCTCAAAGGTTCTGTTAATCCTTTAGTAAATAATAAAACCAACCTAGACATAGATACATTAGAAACCATTACTGAAATCTTTTCAAATTCTAACATATATGCTTCAGGAGTTCATACTTGCTTCAATTGTGCTAGTTCTTTGAAATGAAGTTTGAGGTCTTTCCTCTCAAATCTCTCCATTAATGTATTGGATAAACCCTCATAAGATAAATTCTAATAATCTCCCACAGTTCTAATACCATGGAACCACCAATCACTAGCTTCCCCTTCAATATGCAAAATGGCCAGTTTCTATTCATATTCTTCAACCATAGGATTTAACTGAAAATATACACATAATTTTTGCAACCAAGCACTAGTAGACATTTGTGAGGAACCATGAAAGGAAGGAATAGTTACTTTTCCCATGGTTTAATTTAATTCATGATTAATATGAGGTTCCCTATTCCCATTTCCTCCTTGATTAAACTGAAGGGAGGATCTAATGAACTGATCGAAAGGTAGTACTTTCCTACATTCATCAATTAGTTGTTGCCAATCATTTGTTGCTTCCCTCACATCATAAGTAGTGTAAGGGAATTATTTGGACCATAAAAACATAGATATTTCAGGTCCATTGTTATTCTTGAACTTGTGGGGTCAGTAATGAGTTCTAGTCTTCAAAAAAATGGCTTCCCAATGGGTCTTCTTCTCATCGTGGGGTGTACTACTACTACTCTCGGGTGTTGACTTTCTCTTAAGTTGGCTAGCCAATAATTTGGACCCCTACATACAAATTTTTTTCATTCCTTCAAGATCTGCCTTAATGAATGTCTTAAGGTCCTCATTGTTTTCTTTGTCATCCATATCTCTTAGTCTTAGTTTTTCCTTAATTTCCTTGTAAAAAGAACTAACTTCTCCACTTCCTTCCCTTTCACTGTTAAGGTCTCCAGTATCAGTTTCAAATGGAGGGAGGTAATATTTTGTAAATTTTAATATCTAAATCTAAAATTTTCTAATATCATGCTCTGATACCGGGGTAATGACCCAATTCAAAAATTCCCAACAAAGTCAGAATTTGGGGAAAATTTGTCTTGACTAGTCTTAACTCTAGGGGATTCAAATGGCATAGGAGGGTATAAAATTTGGTAGGGAATGATATGGGGAGTATTAGGACCAATAAATTGACTCTCTTATAACTTTATTATAGGTTATAGACATTTTCAACTTGATTTGGGAACATTGCAAAAATGGTAAAATTACTAGTAATTTGTGGTGCAATCCCCCCTAGGGTGTGAGCAGAAATGGCTCTCCAAATCGTATGAGACCCTCCCAAGTTGTAAAAAATAGTATGGATAATTTTATTAGACTTCATTTAATGTCATTTTTTATGGTTAATATTTATGCAACAGAGGTGTAAATTTTCATATTCAAATGCATAAATTCAGTGATATTTGCTTAAGGGAAATGGCATGCAAAAGCTCAAATTTTACTCACAAAGGGTGTACATAATGGTTCAAAATAGATAATAATGAATATATACCATTAAAATAATATTAATATATCACTAATATCATATAAAACCATATCCAAGTTGCAACATACATAAGATATACAACTCCATTGAAATGGGAAATCAACACATGGAAACTAGTCACAATAAAGCTTGGAAATGTGGACATTTGCATATGCATTTATGCTGATTTCGAATTACAGAGAGGATGGGAGACATGCTACATAGAAATAAATCATTCACCCATTCTTGGGCATCAACTGGTCTCAATGGGGTGCAACCACCATTTACACAAGTGCACCATCATAGAGAAATATGGAAATATTGAAGTGGGGATTGAGAGAATGGGAGGAGAGATGGGTCACAAACCATAGTAGAAGCATACTATATGTAGTAAAAAAAATACATTAATATCCACATGATATTTCAATTTGGCCTCTCCCACAACCAACTTGGATGAGAATCGCACTCTCTCGAAATTGGCTCACTAGCATTTTTAAGTGAGCACTCACCGTGCAATGGACAATCTAGTGCTATCTAAAATGCCAAAGGAAAATATCTAATGATAAAAATCCATTCTCATTCCTCATGAAATATTTTTATAGCCATCATAAGGTCCTCCAAGTTCTAATTCACTCCCATAGGATTCTTCTAACTCATCATTGATGTTTAGTAACCTCCATGACACTTGTCCTTCTCCTCAACCCTTCATCTTCCTCCAAATCCGAATTGCTTCCACCAAGAATCAAGTGAGCCCTATTGGAGGATATTTTTAGCCCTAACATGTCATATTGTTATAGGTCTGCAATTAGGTCTCACTTGTCATAGAATCTTTCATTATTTTTTTCATAAAATGCAGGGAATCTCTCCAAGTGGCACCTAGTTTCTTCCTAGCCTCTTCCTTTTCTATGGGGATTTACTCATGTTCACCCATTCGAATCCTTAAGATCATGATGTGTTATTTGACATCTCTTCACCTTCCAAAAACATTCAATTACTCATAATTTCAAATTTTGGGTTAAGTCATGACACGTGTAAGGAAGAATCTAGCCACCCAAGATCTCCGTGAACCTCCAAATGTCCTTATGAAGCAATGCCACTTTATTTTCTCCATATTTATTACACATTTGTTATTTATATGACCCAATTTAATGTGTAAATGACAAACTAAGGTTCTCTTGGGTCCCATAGCCCCCTTATTGCAATATTCAATGCTTCCTCCCCAACCTAGGGATCTAGTAGGTGAGTGAAACATTGTCAACTAGTAGTCTCATTGGGATGGGGACATGAAAATAAACCTCTTCAGGTTATTTATATAGGAATAGAAGTCTTACAAGGAATTTTAAGATTAAATTTTTGCAATTTTATTAAGAAATTTCCATTTACATTCTCTACACCAAACAATTTATTTATCTATTCCCATATTTCTTTAAAAGACTTTGCAAGGTCAACCAGATGTAGTTGTGAGTGTGACATAGTAAGACCAGCTGATCTCTACTTTTCCACTCAACCATTTGTCTAGCATGTTTAGTCCATACTTATGTACCTTTCACTATACCCTATAAATTCGTATGCATCATGTGCATTTGTATTTTAACTTTCCTACTATGGAAGTTGAAGCCATTGGATTTATCTAAAAGATGCAAAATCTATGTACCAAACATAATTTTAAAATATTCACAAACCAAACATAAAAATACCTTGAAATAATGGTGTTGCGACACTCTTTGTTGTTCTGTAGAAAGGGTCTATCCCCTCTAGAACTAAAAACACAAGCTCTTCGATAGAAAATTGGCGAATTCCCAAGTGTCCTCCCAAGATCCCGGAAAAAAAACTCCAGCCCCCGATATTTACACAGGTGAT
>LPNX010813719.1:133770-288514 GCA_001517045.1 Pseudotsuga menziesii | reverse complement strand
ATATAAGGTCATTGTAACACCCCGGTTTTGACCCCGTTTGCATTAAAATGTATATGATGGATATATTGTAATTAATCATGGTGTGGATATAAAGGCAAAAGCCCCACCATCGATTTTATTGTGTTATGTTCCAGTGATTAAAATCATTGCCGATGGTATATCATGCTATCCAACACATATTAAATTTGGCATCATGTAAACACGCATTTTAATTAAAAGAAACCCCAACTGGCTATGTCAATGCAACCATAATGAAAAGGGCATGATTTTCCTAAGGATAAGAGGGGGAATTATTTAACCTTAGGGCCAATAGGGAAAAGCCACATGTCAATAGGGGAACCCATCAATTAGTCAACTACCAAATTAAATCCTTTAATGTTAATTGGGGACAGTTATTGCATGGGCAGTGGTGTGTGGCAGGACTGTCAGTTCTTTCCCACACACACACTCCACCAAGAGACTCATTCTCCCTCACATGGGCATGAAGAGACCACAACCCCCATTCTTCCATTTTGGGGCCATTCTCACGCAGAGACGGCTGTTATTCTCCTCACGCACAGGTTTTGTCAATTTTTCCTCACGTAGAGAACTGGGAGAGTGGCCTTACCCTCACAATTTTGTTGCGTGTGTATTTGTATTCATGTTGTGGGTCTAGGTATGTGAATTCACCTCCACGCGGGTTGTTTTTATTTCCTCACACAGCTGAGAAATTGCTGCTGGTTTCCCCACAAAATTTGGGTTGTTGTGGGTTCCTGTTGAGTCATTTTGGCCACGATAGGGCCAAGAACGACTCAGGAATCGAATTTCCCAGTCAGAGCTATGTATTACCCAAATTGTCACCTCGATTTTTCTCTGTGGTATTTGCTTTTCTTCCCCAGAGCTGTGAATTACTCGATTTTGCTATGTGTATGCATTGGTTGGTCTTTGGACTGTATTGGAGTGGGAATGAATGCTTTGTATGCTTGATAAACCCGGTGTCTTTGGGAGCCTCATAGACAAAGCTAGAGGGTTGGATATCTTCTCCACACACGCTGAATACCACTGGAAGGGAAGTCAGGGCCTGAGGGACTATGTAGCAGAGAAGGGACTAATTCCTTGTGTTGGGTGTGTGTGGGTGTTCTAGAAGTTAGGCTAGTTCTTGTGCAGGTGTCCTTAGCTCTTCAGTGAGCCCAACAGCTTAGCAGTCAACTTGTCCTAGCTCCTAGATGGCCTGTTAAACCCAACTGTGTTGTCTTGGCTGAGTTGTGTATCTTTGGCTATGTGTGAACCTAATAGTTTCCTTATTCATTGGGGAATCATTCCCAGCTCAGGGGTGACAGTGTTGCTGAGAGATTAAGGAGCACACTGGCCTATGGTTCGGTGGAACGTTGCAGCGAAATAGTTGGTTGCGGGGAGCTTCATCCAAAGACAAGTATTCTTGTGTATTAATCCCTCCAACTGTATATATTTTTTTAATGAATTATGGTGAATATGATTAATTCTTGAATGAATGGTTTTTCTTCTGCTGTATAATTTCATTTGTTATGCATATATGTATGTTGGTTCAATGCATTTTTATCATTGTATGTTCATGGGTCTAGTTTCCCGAATTGATAACAACTCCGGTAGCGTCCTCTTCGCTAGTCGGAGGGTCAGGGACGTTACAGTCACAGCCAAGTCAAACACCAATTTGGTGTGTAAGACCCCCTTGTTTGTGGGACAAGGGACTCCCCTCTAAGCAGTGATGTAACAGGTAAAGTCTATTAAGGTGTACATACCCTACCCCTCTCCAAATTTGAACATATATATATATATATATATACCATATTAACCTATCTCTATTAAGCACTAAGATAGATGTTCTAGAGATTTACATTTTGATTTTTTGTATCCCTCTTGGTGACTAGTATTATTGTTGTTGTTATGGTCATTTTTTCATTTTTATGTTAGGAGTATTTTTCATTTATCCATTTTAGTTTGTTAATGTTACATTTAGTTACACATCTTATACATAGGGCTAAGCTTTAATATTGTAGCAAAAGGAGTCTTTTTCCATTGACGAATTTCACATGAATCAAGCACTAAGGGATAACTCTTTTTATTGATTCTCTTATAAAAAATATCAAGGAGGTCATGGGATCGAAGACCTTTGATTACCTTGGTGTTACCTATGAAATGCATAATTCTAGTCCTAACACACTCGCTGTCATGGACATTTACAAATGATCTATTTTGAACTATCTAGGGATTCATGCATGTCTAGAAAAAAATTAATAGTTATCCAATCTTTCCTCATAGAGGAATATAAGCTAGCAAAATGATATATAGATTACAGGTAAATGATGCCACATAGCCTAAGGGAGCCAATATAACCATATGCATAGGCATTTGATTCCTTAGATTAATATTATCCATAGATAAGGGAGACTAATAGAGGATCCTCTTATCCTTCAACACGTTTATCGCATATTCAAGAACGTTGAGATCAATAATGAATTTTCCATCAGTATTTGGATGAGATGAAAAGCATTGAATAATGGTTATGCACTAGGGGATATTTTCAAGTGCATCCACCTTTGGGATGTGGATTATAAGGATAATGTAATCTCACTAGAAGAAAAATGGGTGATAAATGACTAGGAGACCAAAAACGTTGGTCACTAAATACAATAAACGAGTAAAAAACTAAAAAAAATTGGTTGTTAGAGTGTTTGAAGTGAAATATGACCAAATTTGAGAAATTTTAAGTGATCACAACTAAAAATGACTAAAATAAATGACTAATTTAGTCATGGGATACAAACTATGCCTAGACAGTTTAAATTAATAATTATTAAGATGTCCATTGTTAAATTTACGAAATTGTAATATTTTTTTATAATTTCATAAATTTTAATGCTCAAGATGGATTCACAGATCCCTAACATCTGTAGCATTAAAATTTATGAAATTGTAAAAATCCATTTTAAAAATTGCATTTTATATCCATTGTCAGATTTTATCAATTAATTTAACAAAAATGAAAGAATGTTTCATGATATTTAGCCTTCTCCATCTACTTGACTATAGAGCACCTACTCTCGGTGCAATAACTAGACTAGTCAAAGCTTGAAGCCTCAATTTAATAATATATAGTTATTATATGTATTATAGTTTATTTATAATATTAATATATTACAGTTACATATATTAATATAACCAATATATCCGATATGTTATATATAGGTTAATATTAATGTATATTTGATGCATAGATACTCTATAATACATAATCATTATAACCCTTAAGACATATACATCCTCACTCATAACCTCTTCTCATTCCAATTGTAGTTAATCAACAACCCATATAACACCTAACCTCAAACTCATCACCCCCATCCACCAACCCTTATAATGCATAACCTTCATAACAACCAATATAATCCTAAACCTTATCTTCTAACCACTATAACCCATAACCTTTTAAATTATTAACCCTTACCTATTATATCGGCACCTAACTTATAATATCCCTAATACTTAACACTTAACCCTTTACTATTATAAAATATCAATACATATAACTCTTATCATCTATTGTCCTTATTTCATATATCTTAAACAAGTAACATGTAATCCCTACCCCCTCACCAATTCATGATAGTGCCTAACACTTACCATTGCAAACCATAAAATATATAAATTATAACCACATTATGTAATATTAATATAATATATATATTAATATATTTTATTAACTATACAAGGAAAATTTTAAGGATCCATAATTATTTAAAACGTAAACCATAAAATACTTGGCTATACTTTTCTAAAAATATTTCAATGTCTAAGGATTTTATGTAGTTTATATAATAAATTGGCAATTTTTGTAGTGAAAACAATTTACCCCATCAAAAGTGGGAGAAACAAGACTTCAAAAAATGCAATATGGAAAATCGTTTTTTGGGAAAAAAAAACATGGAAAATAGCCCATGGGTTAAATTTCGCCCCTAAATTTTCCCTTGACTATATGATATGTAAAATTAATATGATTAATATGTTATTTAATATATAAGATTAATATAATATAATTAATATATGGGATATGTGGCTTCATTACACCAGAGAATCACTAGGGTATGTTGGGCATTCAACCAAATTTTGGGAGCTAACCATTCAAGTGATTTAGAGATCCATATTGCTTAAGATCTGTGACAATCCAAGAGATCTTCCATTTGGATATCCCCCAAGTGATATATCAATTGGGAAATCCAAGAGATCTGAAATTTGGAGACACAATGGCAAGCGACATATGGTTTTATCACGTACGGTCTGTTAAGAAAATAGTTTATCAAAGAGATACGTGGCCCTATTTAAATCATAATCCAAGGTGACAAGGTTCTTACCATTAGGGTCAAATGCGCATAGGTATTCATATATTTTTCATTATCTCCTTCCTTTGAAACTCTACAACTGAGATTGGCATTCTTACTAGAGTATCGGTGACCCTTCCTAATTCTTTAAGGATTTGTAGTATAGGTTCTTCAATAGATGCCCATGAAATTTATTGCCAGTAAAACCTCTAATTCATATTAATACATAGAAATTATTAGAAGTATTTCGAGGAAATTCCATATGCCTGTAACATGTGCCAATGGAAAACATGTAGGCATAGTTGAGGCATGAGGGGATCTAACAGAGAGCATTACCCTTACTAGGCTTCCTAAAGTTTTTTTTTATGTTGTTCTTTCATGTATATATACACCTCTGTGCATTTGTAAATGTTAAATGTACATCATCAGGCTCCATTCTCCATGATACTTGTGTTGTATCAAGTCTGAAACTTATGTTGTATTAAGTTCATTAACTTAAGTTGTATTAAGTTAAGATCTTATGTTGTATCACGATAGGTTGTTGAGGTCATGAGAGATTCATGTACTATGATCATATGTTGTATTAAAATCAAGATCTTATGTTGTATTAATATCTAGATATTATGTTGTAGTAAGATCAAGACCTTGTGTTGTATCAAGGTCAAATACTTGTGTCGTATCAAGTCCAAAACTTATGTTGTATTAAGTTCATTAGTCTTGCAGTGTATTAAGATTGGTCTTGTATCAATACCATATGACTTGTGTTGTATCAATACATGAGGATCTACTATGTGATGTATGTCTATTCATGGTCACCAAGTTCTCAGAAGTCTCCTTTAGGGATTAGCTAAACCAAGAGTTATTTACTTTAGCATATTACTATATGACCCAGGGTAATACAAATGATCATAGGTTGGAAACAATTTTTTTGAGTATGATATGATAAAGATGATTAAATAATTGAACACTCATGGACCATGTAGAATTAATTAAATTATACATGAGATGAGCACAAAGATATAATAAAGATTCGAATTACCTATGTCAAACCTACAGTGAACTCAAATTGCACAAACCTCAATTAAGTCTAAGTTGTGGAAAACAAGTTCCAGTTAATTAAGGAATCTATTCTTAAATTATGCAAAGTGGTTGTTGTGGATGGCACTAATTGTGAAGAAATAAAGAAATTCAGTTAAAATCCTAACTAATGGTGAAGAAAATAGTAAATCAATTCACATTCAATTCTGTTCAGTTCAATTCCATTATAGTCAATTATTTTCAGTTCAATTCAATTACATAGTTCAATTCAATTGCATTCAGATAGAGGCAGCTAACACCCGTGAATTAATGGATGCAACATATAGTCAGTGTGGGAGATAATTACGAGGTGAAAACTTGTCAACAAGTCAAGGAATGAACAATAGGTTATGTGTGAAGAGCGCACACAATGTGTATAGTTTTCACATTGCCCAAAAGGCATGCAACCATTTTCTACCTTCATTGTATGAATAAATAAGCTTGTTATTAGAGTTATATTCACTTGGAAAGGCTATGACAATATTATGTATGATATCTATTCTCTATTGCTGCTTATATATCTCTTATCAAGTAATCTGCAAGTTCTGTAAACTTCATTCTATGCCGGTATCTATCATACTCAAAGGTTGTTTGTTGGTTTTTTCATCCTCTGTATTTGGAGGGTTTTCCCAAGGTCAATCATGTGTCTTATGGATTTAATAATTTGTGTGTTTGAATTGTTTTATGAGATCTACATGCACTGGATTTGTTTATCAAAAGCTTTAAAGTTCAAGTCTCTTCATGTTTTCTCAAAAATTGACATGGTATTAGAGCAAGGACATGTAAGAGCTTAGTTTTGTGCAAGCATTCTAAACCTACGCAGGATCTTGAAGTATTGAAAAATATATTGAACCAATGGAATCAATATTCATTCGACTGGAATACCAACTTGAAGGCACAAGAAACTTTAACACATGGAAGGAGAGAGTGATCAACATTCTCAAAGAGCATGACCTTGATTCCTTTGTGACCACTGTGATCGAATAACATACTACAAATGTAGGAAGAACCAATTACAAGAAGAATCAAGAAAAGGAAAAGAGGAAAATGAGTGTTTTAACACACTCATGAATATTTATGAGAAGAAGGACCCTACTCAAAAGAGGGATTTGAAGAAAAAGTTGTGCAACATGAATATGGAAAGAGATGAGACCATAGCTTCCTTATTCACAAATTTTCATAGGTGAAGGCTCAGCTTACAAGAATCAGTGTGGAGACAGATGAGGATGATATTCTTCAAACCGCCATCGATGGGATCCCTGCCTCATGGGAGACCTTTCTTGCTGCACTAAATGGAAGAGAAGAGAATCCTAAATTCTAAATACTTTGGAATGTTTGCAATCAAGAAGAAGGGTGCATTCAGAACAAAGTGGTTGCACACTAAAGAGGAGAATCTATCTCTCACAGTTAGAACCAAGAAAGGCAGGAAGCCATTCACTCCCATGAAGTCTCCCTATGAAAATAAGAAAGAGATCAATAAAGGTCTTGACAAATAAAATATCCTATGTTTTTATTATCAAAATATGGGACACTTTATACAGGATTTCCATGTGAAGAAAAGAAAAGAAGGAAGATTCCATGTTTCCACAACTGTAGAAGAAAATTCCAAAAAAGATGCGCCCAAAGAGATAGAGACAAGAAGGGAGTATTACTTTGTCTCTGCTTTGTCCAGATATCTCATCATAGGAGAATATACATGGTTGATTGGCAGTGGTGCTTCAAATCACATGTTGGGATACAAGGGCACAATCTCCAACCTAGAATAGAAATAGTTTGCATGCATGGTATAATTGGGAGACAATTCCACATCCTCAATCCAAGGAGTTGGATCCACATCCTTCCAAATGAGTTTGGGAGACACACTACAAGTGGAGGACTTTATTTATGTCCCTAGATTGAAGAAGAACCTACTCTCTATTTCTGTCCTTGAATAAAAGGGCTTCCAAGTAATCTTAATGGAGAATCAAGCATACTTGTAGCTGAAGAACTAGAACATTGATACTGCTACTGTAATTGGAGTTATAGAATGAGGACTTTACAAGTTCCTAGGAAAGTATATTATAGCCATGATACTCCATACTATCATCCCATCTGATCTTTGGCATAGGATACTTGGACACCTCCACTTCGTATCTCTCCCTGGTTTCCAATGAATGGTGAAAGGTATTCCTAGTTTGATTTTGTACAATACATTGTTTGTAGCGGTTGTGCTTTAGGAAAGAATGTTAAAAAGAAGTTTCTTAGAAGGCATACTAGATATAAAGGTATCTTATATTTAGTGCACTGATATTTATGTGGACCGGTGTCTTCCCCATCCCTCAATGGTCATCTCTACTATGTTTTATTCATTGATGGTTTCTCTCGTAAGGCGTGGATTTACTTCAGGAAATCCAAAAGTGAAAGCTTCAGTAAATTACAAGAGTATAAATCCCTAGTTAAGATTCAGAAAAGTAGGCATATCCATTCCCTAAGGTCTTATAATGGTGGAGAATTTGAATAAAATTCTTTTAATGACTTTTGTAGTGATGCGGGGATATGTAGAGAATTAACAGTTCCTTACAACCCACAATAAAATGGGGTTGCAGAGAGAAAGAACAAAACTATCTGTGAGGCTGAAAAATCCATGTTACATTATAAGGATCTATATGCTTATTTGTGGGAAGAATATACTAGTACAACAATGTACATACATAACAGAATTCTGCATGTCGTTCTTGATGAGAAAACACCTGAATAGGTGTTCACTGGTGAGAAACTAGACATATCACATCTTCATATTTTTGGATGCCATGTGTATATTCACATACCAAAAGAAAAGAGAACCAATATGGAACCTTCTAGAAAGAAGGGAACTTTTGTTGGCTAAATTGATACCTCCAAGGCATTCAGAATTTATGTACTTGGTGAGAGACATGTTGAGGTTAGTCGAGATGTGACTATCCATGAGGAGGAATCATCTAAGAATTCAAAAGAGATTGAATGTGATCCAGAGACTGAGGAGGTTGAGGATCTCGTATCATAGGATCATGATGATGATTCTTCCCCTATGATGATCAGAGGGAGAATCTAGTAGAGCATGCAGAGATACGTGTCATTGATGAACCAGTTTAATTGGTTGATGAACCTACTTCAAAGAGGAGGTAAACATGGTGTCGATATGTATTGAAATATGTTGAGAAGAATGGATCACCGGTAGGAAATTACATAGAGCACAAGAAACCTGATAGGTATTCATGATATGTTGCATTGATGAGCAACATCAGCGACTCAGAGCCTTCATCATATGAAGAGGTTGTAGAGAAGAAAGTGTGGAAAGATTCTATGACATAGGAATATAATTCTATTCGAAAGAATGATGTTTGGGATATTGTTACTAGACATGAGAGGAATTCAGTTGTAACTTCTAGATGGATCTACAAGATAAAGCATGCTGCAGATAGTAGTGTGGACAAGTACAAATCCAATTTTGTTTCCCATGGATTTTCTTAGAAACAGGGAATTAATTATGTGGAATCATTTTCTCCAGTGTCTAGGTATACTACCATTAGATCTATTGTTTCACTTGCATAAGTAATGGGATCGAATCTTCACCAGATGGATGTGAAGACTTCCTTCCTCAATGGTGAGGTTGAGGAAGAGGTTTACATTGAGAACCCTGAGGGTTTTTTGATACATGGGAAGGATTCCCATGTGTGAAAATTGAAGAAATCCATGTATGGGTTAAAACAAGATCCCTGAGCTTGGTATGCTAGAATAGAGAATTATCTTCAGAAACTGGGTTTCTTGAAGAGTGATGCAGATTCAAACTTGTACTTAAAATTAGTGGAGAACCATCCTCTCATACTATTCCTAAATGTGGATTCTATTTTCCTCGCTAGACATGAAAGATTGATTGCAACGTGTCAAAGGGATGTTACCTCATAGTTTGAGATGAAAGAATTAGGACTTATGCACTAATTTCTAGGCCTTAATATTTGGTAGAGAGATGATGAGATATTTGTATCTCAAGGGAAGTACTCTATGGACATCTTGCACAAATTTGGCATGGTGTATTGTAAATCCATAAATACTCCAATGGATTCCAATTTGAGGAAAATCCATGAGACTAAGACTGGATCGAATCCAGTGGACCCCACATTATATAGACGGTTGATTGGATAGTTGATGTACCTAATAAGTTCAAGGCCAGGCATTCTCTATGCAATTAAGATATTGAGTTAGTTCATGACTGATCCTAGACAAATACACCGGGTTGTATGTAAGCATATTTTGAGATACCTCCATGGTGTAGCTGCTTATGGAATCATGTATGCATCTAATGGAGGAGTTTTATTGCTTGGATATATTGATTCTAATTTGGGTGGAAGCATTGTTGATCAGAAGAGCACTTCCATGTATTGTTTAAACTTAGTTTCTGCTATGATTTCATGGTCTAGTAGAAAGCAATATTTAGTTTCCCAGAGCACCACAGAGGCTAAGTACATTGTTGCTATTATTGCTTGCAAAGAAGTAGTGTGGTTGAGAAAGATGCTTGGAGGATTGTTTGGTGTAAGGATATATCCTACAATGATCAGGTGTGACAACTAGAGTTGTATAAAGCTTTATGAAAATCTGGTGTTTCATGACAAGCCGAAACACATAGAAATGAAGTATAACTTCATTCGAGACATGGTCTGAAAGGTATTGTAAAAATTTAGTACATAACTACTGATGACCAGATTGCGTATGTGATGACAAAGCATATATCTATGATGAAGTTCAGACACTTATGATATATTCTTGGTATGGAAGAGAATGTCTCCTTCGCTGAGAGGGAGTGTTAAATGTACAACATCATGAGCCATTCTCTATGATACGTGTTTTGTATCAAGTCCAGAAATTATGTTGTATTTAAGTTCATCAACTATGTTGTATTAAGCTAAAAGCTTGTGTTGTATCAAGCTAGGTTTTTGAGTTCATGAGAGATGATTGTATTATTATCTTATGTTGTATTCAGATTAGGATCTTATGTTGCATTAAGATCGGGACATTTTGTTGTATCAAGGTCATAGACTTGTGTTTCATCAAGTCTAGAACTTACATTGTATTAAGTTCATTATTCTTGTTTTGTATCAAGACTGGTCTTGTATCAAGGCTATATGACTTGTGTTGTGTTAAGTCATGAGAATATACTATGTGGTGTATGGATAATCATGGTCACCAGGTGCTATAAGTCTCCTTTAGGGACTATCTACCCCTATATTGATTTACTTTAGAATATGAATATGACCTGGGGTAATACATATGATCATAGGTTGGAAACAATTCTTATGAGTATAATATGATAAATATGATTAATTAATTAAACACTCATGGATCATGTAGAATTAATTAAATGATAAATGAGATGAGCACAAAGATAGAGTAAATATTTGAATTGCCTATGTCAAACCTCTAGTGAACTCAAATTGCACAGAAATCAGTTAAGTATAAGTTGTGGAAAACAAGTTTTAGTTAACTAAGGAACCTATTTCTTAATTTATGCAAAGTGGTTGTTGTGGATGGCATTGATTGTGAATCACTAAAGACATTTAGTTAAACTCCTAACTAATGTTATATTTATAATATTAAGCTAGCATTATATTAGGATCTTTAACTGAGAGAATAACAAGCACATCAATCAAACACAAGAGACAATGAACACAGTTTTTTTCCTCGGGGAAACCATAAATGGAGAAAACCTTGAAAATTCCTCAGAGATAGAATCAGCACCAAAAGTAAAACCCCAAAACAGTAAGATGATCTCCCGACAGCAGTAGACTCTTTCTTCCTAGCCCCGGTAAATTCTTCTTCCTTAGCTATGCACTACAACTGAGTGTGAGTGAGTGTGTGATAAATAGAGAGAATCACTCTCTATTTATACTAATTCCCAACTTGACAATAACCTACTAGGTCCGACTTCTCTAGGAGATTCTAATAACCCTAGTGCCTCGAAACTGCAGGGACTTTAACCCTTGATCAATAGGAGGGTTACCCAACATGACTTGACATGACTTGTTTACATTATAGAACCTCTCAATAGGAACATCGGGGCATGACATGACTCAAGTACATTATAGACACATCCTAGAATAAATATCAAGGTATGTTGGAGGAGAAAGTCGGTAAGCCGACTAGAACGATAGCCAACTTAGTCGATTAGTCGACTAAGTCGACCAGCTGACTAATTAGAGATTAGGTCGGCCACATAAAGGTTGTGTTGGTTGAACGAACCAACAAGTAGTTATTTGTAACTGTTTGTAATTCATATATATTAGGCTATTGAGCCAGATGAGAAATCAGTTCAGTTTGTTGTATTGTATGGACCCTTTCATGATAATATAATCTGTTATTTCACTTACTTGTTCTTATCTCTTGTCTCTATTATGTATGTATGCTTTAAATGTGTATTATTGGTAACCCTATGTGATATGTGAGATTAAAACATTGGTTCCGTTTCCAGTAGTACATGTCTGAGATGTATACAAGCAGATGATATTAGAACAGGAGATTAAGGACTAGTTGGAGCGTAAAATAGCAAACTACTTGTAAAATTGTGCATGAAGAAACATATTAATGACTGCTCAAGCAAAGGAAAGGTTCTTTACTAAAACCCATGAGAAGTTTGTAGAATCAGTTCCCCAGATTTTGAAGAAACTCTTGGATGAAAAAGCCGGAAGCGACTAAAGATCAACAGCTGCTAGAAAAACTGATTCAAGGGGAAAGGACAAACCTATCAGAGTGGTTTGAAAAGATCACCGACGAATTCTGTGAGGAACAAGATTTAGAAGAAAGAACTTCAGTGGAAACTATCCAGAATAAATTCTACACAGACCTCACCAAGAAATTCTTGTGTTACTTACCAACCTTGCTGTTCAATTTCCTAATAGAGAAAAGAGTGGGTCATATCATTGAACCTCATCCATTACTACGTGAATCGCCACAAAATACTAACTGGGCGGAGAAACAAAAGAAGTGGGAGAAATTCATTGTTGAAAGGGAGTGGGAATACTTCCTAAGCAAGTAAACAGAACTATCCAGTATTTCTAAAGAGTCGGGTAGGAAATGGGGGGGTAGCTGGTCGTATGTCAGGGTAAAGTGGAGAGGATTCTATTCGACTAACGAGATACCATTTACCAGCGATGAGAAGTCAGCCTAAAGAGGAAATCGAAAGGACAGTGTCACATAAAGGTACGATGAACTTACAAAAAATAGAGAGGGAGAGGAGGCTGCAAAGAAGGGAAGAAATAAGAGACAGAGCTATAGCGCTGCAAAGAGGAATGAGTACTAGGGTGACAGACCAAAAGAGAAATCTGCCAGAGTCAGGTCATGACTGACAAGAAGAAGGTGTGAAAGAAGAAGCATCCCCTATGGAAGAAGATTTGTGGATAGAGCAGTGAGAATATCTCCAATTAGAAGTTCCCCAGGAGGTAAGACCTCTATCTTCTGACGAATCTAAGTACCAGGATACAAACCATTGTCGAAAAGGACCTCAGACTAAAAGGTGGTGACTTTGGTATATGGAGCCGACTATATGACGAGAGAAACAATGATAATCATCTACTTATTTGTCGACAAGAATAAGGAAATTGGGTCACGCTTCAAGCGTTACCCTCCAACCGAAGTATCCACTTACTTTACCTGACACACAAAGGACCACCCCCCCTGCCAAATACAGCTTTGGAAGATACATAAAATTTGGAGCTCCAAACAAATAAGTGCAATTGGACATCAACAGGAGAAGTCGATCTTGATCGACTGCTTGTTAGAGAAGAAATGACAACTAATACGACCGACGAAAATGAGAGTTCTGTCGACAATAGTTCTGCACAAAGAAATAAACAAAATATCCCACTACCCCCACCACCGCCACCTCCTAAAGAAGACAGTGACAGTGACTCCTACATGGGTCATGGGTCAGCACACATCCCTCTATATGAGGGTGATGAGGATCCCAGATGACATTGGTTCATCTGCGAATCGACATGGGAGGAAAACCAAGTTACAGATGAAGACAGACAGATGCCGCAGTTCACTGGTACCTTAAGGAAAAGGGCATTGACATGGCATATGACCTTTTCTAAAAGAACCCTCAGAGCAACTAAAATAGAAGTCAAAGTGCAATTTTTATCATTCTTTAAAACTCCAGATGCAAAACATCTTGTAGCTAAGAAATTGAAGACAACATCACAGAAGTCAGGAGAAACTGTCTGCAACTAGGACAAACGTTGGAAATACCTTCTCAGCCAATTGGATTATGTCATTGATGAGAAACTATTAATCCAGTGGTTTCTTGCAGCTCTGACACAGAAAATTCCTCGGAACATAAGTCTGGGGACATTCAAAACTTATGAAGATGCACTTACTAAATCTCTACAAGTAGAAATGGATGAAGATATTCCAGTATACCCCACAGATCATAGACTGGAGGAACAACTTGAGATCATGTAGAAATCATTAAAAGATCTAAACCCTAATATGCTTGAAAAAATAAATAAGAAGAAAAATGTTAATGTCTTGTCGTGTGTACAAAAAAATGATATAATTAATACAAATAATTTGCATATAGTAACCCAAAAGGGACAAAAATTGGGAATGATAACCCATGAATAAGCAAAATAAAAGAAAATAATGTTTATCCTGACCCAGTTAAAGAAAAACAAATATATAAAGATGCAACAAATGTATTTAGAGAATTTTCCCGACAAGAAGAAGATGATGACAACCGACATAACATAGTAAAAGAGTTAATACACTTAGTACAAAAATATAACTCAGTATCTCAATTCATTGACTTATTATATAAAATAAAACACAACAACAACACTAAAAAAAAACAAAGAGTATTTACAGTCTAAATAAAAAAGATAAAAGTGATGTCGACCCACTTGTCAACCTGGAAATTGAAGGATACCATGTCCGACAAGTCGTACTCGATTTCAGATCACAGGTAAATACTATGACCTGAGACACATGGGAACAGTTAGGCAGACCTCGATTATACGAATCAGGCATATACTTGAAACTAGCCGACCAAGGCCTAATTGAACCTATTGGAGTCTGGAAAAATGTCGACACAACGATAAAAGGAATATCGACCAAAGTAGATTTTGAAATTATTGACCCTAAGGAAGGATCCATCTCTTTCCTAGAGTTAGTAGGTCGACCTTGCGGGAGAAAA
Organism: Pseudotsuga menziesii; assembly: GCA_001517045.1. Taxonomy (NCBI): domain Eukaryota; kingdom Viridiplantae; phylum Streptophyta; class Pinopsida; order Pinales; family Pinaceae; genus Pseudotsuga; species Pseudotsuga menziesii. The sequence continues at coordinate 273,904 of LPNX010813719.1, read as the reverse complement.
ATGAAAGCCTCAATATCCTTAGACAAAGAAAGAATAAAATTAAAAGGGAATGGACAAAAATTCATTGTACCTATTCATCCATCCCAAGGAGAACCTTGGACAGAACCAATTGATGAAGAAGTTGACATCCGACAACTATATCAGATACAAAATAATGAAGATTACACAAAACCTAATATATATGGTGAACTTTACTTAGGCAACCAAGACTCAGTAGGATACAATTCAGACGCAGAACTATATGATTGGGAGGTTGAAAACTATGAAACAAAAGCAAGAGGATGTTGGACCATTCAAAAAGTACAGAAGAAACCTGTCAGACAATGCTTTGTGGTGTCCATCATCCCAAAAATATTTGAGAAGAAAAATAGGGAATATCCTACCTTGAAACGAATAAGTATAAATATCACAAAAATCCCAAGATATAAAGAAAGAGAATCACCAGTTATGCACATAAAGAAAGTATCTAGGAACATTGGTGAACATGGCCGACTACAAAGCTCAGTGAAAACTTTCACAGGACAAGTGGCTAGATGGTGGGATACCCATCAGTCAAGACTGCAGACATGGACAACAGCTTCAACTTATTTTGTAGAAATATTTGGAGGAAAGAAGTTAACTAACCATGCTGAGATACCTATATTTACCCAAGGACAAGAAACAAAAAACCACATAAAAACATGTGAAAAAGAATGGAGAAGACTTGGATATAAAGATGAACGAACATGGCCACACCTATTCCCATCAACACTCTCCGACTTACCAAACAAATCGTACAAAATGGAAGAAGCTCGAGGTGAAACATTCTTATGGCATGAACTCAAAGAGAATTTTATCAAAGATTTCAACTTTGTACCCCAAAATGAGAATTTGGTCGAAACAACAAAACAGATCAAAGCATTTATACAATCGACATAAAACAAAACCCTAAAATACAACCGACCGACAACAAAATGCAATAATATACAAACCGGGACAATTCCACAGTCAACAAGACTACAAATGCAAAATGAAAATTCAGAAGGGAAAAGATTTAGATGGAAATCAAACCATGTCGAAACAACAAAACCAATTTGCATAGTACTCAAAGTCGAGACAACCGACAAGGAAGACATCGACCGAATAACCACAACAGACTTTCCTGCTACATTTTCACAGTTTAAAGAAGGGATTCGACTAATCAATGAGACAAAAGCCCCTAAATGGTTAGACGCTAAAGTGAAAATCAAAGAAGTCGACATATCAAATGATGATCGACCAAAAAATAGAAAAAATTGGAGACTACTGGACTGAAGCACAGACAAAAGAGATAGTAAACCTACTAAAAGAATTTCAGGATGTATTTGCTAGAGACTATAAAGATCTCAAAGGTCTAGTACATGAAATGGGTGAAATGAAGATCGACATTAAACCTGATGTTCGACCTGTAAAGAAAAGACCATATAAACTAGCTCATAAATACAAAGAGATAGTCAAGAAAGATTGATAACATGCTTGCAGTAGGAATTATCTACCCTATTGACCAATCAAAATGGGCAAGTCCAATGGTGGTTCAACCAAAGAAACATGATCCAACCAAGATAAGTATCTGTGTTGACTTCAGAGAACTCAATAAAGTTACATTAATAGACCCATTTCCAACTCCTTATGCAGATGAAATATTAAATGAGGTCACAGCACATGAATGCTACTCATTTACAGATGGATTCTCAGGTTATAATAAAGTACCAATAGCCAAAGAAGATAAAAAAAAGACAACATTCGTATGTGAATATACTCTACACTAAAACACCATTGTAAATGGCTAAGGATTATGTTGGAATGATGTCGACAAATCCAGTTATCTTTGAACATCAAGAAGTGTATATTTTTGACCTCCATAGGGATATTGTTAGGACACATTGTCTGTAAAGAATGTATTAAAGTCGACTTCACAAAAATAAAAATCATCCTCAACTTAAAACCACCAATGAATCCAAAACAAGTCAGGTTACTACTTGGTCATACAAGATATTATAGAAAATTCATAAGACACTATTCAGATATGACATACCCATTGGAAGAACTGCTAAGAGAGGATCAGGAGTTCAAATGGACAGAGGAGTGTAACATATTGTTTGAAAAACTAAAAATAAAGCTAGTCGAAGCACCCATCCTAAGGTTTCCAAACTGGTCGACCAAATTCCATGTACACATCGACGCATCAGACCTAGCAATAGGATCAATCCTAACTCAGCCAGGAGATGATGGAATGGACTACCCTATAGTTTACAGTAGCAGAAAACTAAATAAATTTGAAAGAAACTATTCGACAACAGAAAGAGAAGCATTAGGAATGGTCTTCGCACTACAAAAATATCGACACTACCTGCTAGCTAATCCATTTATCTTTTACACCGACCACCAAGCACTAAAATACCTCATAAATAAGCCTCTACACCATGGAGGAATTTGTCAATGGCTACTTCTATTCCAAGAATCCGAATTCGAAGTCGTCGTCAGACCAGGTAAGCTAAATGTTGGTCCCGACCATCTCTCCAGAATCGACATAGGAGAGGAACCAATAGGAGTCGAATATGACTTAGTAGATGCACATCTATTTCGAATAGAAGCAGTCCCAGTAGAATTGGAGGAAATAACACAGTTCTTAGAAAATGGGCAAGCACTAGAAGGCATGAATACGAAGAAGAAACAAATCTTAGCCATGAAAGTTGCACCTTATAGCCTCATAAATGGATTCCTATATAAAATGGGTCTCGACAACATCCTCAGAAGGTGTGTACTGAAACATGAAAGAAATAATATTATGCATGAAGCACACTACAGACCTGCCGGAGGACATTTCCAAGCAGACACAACCACAAAGAAAATCCAACAATCAAGGTTATGGTGGCCAAAACTTTACAAAGACTGCAAAAATTTTGTAAGCCTATGTGACAGATGTCAACGAATGGGTTGACCCCTGCCTAGTACAGAAATGCCCTTGGTATCAGTAAACCCAAGTTTTCCATTTGAAATTTGGGCTATCGACTTTATAGGACCATTTCCCGTACCAGCAAAAAGAATAGGTGTAAGGTACATAATAACTGCAGTTGAGTACGTAACCAAATGGGCAGAAGCAGAACGAGTCGACACATCTTCCAGTGAAATAGTTGCTAAATTTATCTATGAGAATATCATTACCAGATTTGGATGTCCACTAACCCTAATCAGTGACTAGGGAACACACTTTATTAATTAAACTATTAAAACATTGACAGATCAGTTCCAAATCGACCACCGTCGGAGTACAACTTACCACCCTCAGTCGAATGGAGCAATTGAAGCATTTAATAAAACATTACCAAAAGGATTAACAAAAATATGCAACACCGACAAAGACGACTGGGATGAAAAGACACCTACAGTACTATGGGCATTTAAACCCTTGAATTTTTCTGCAAGGATGATTACAACTCTTCCTCGTGTTCTTTCCTTTGATATGGACTGCCAAAGCTTGATCTTCATTTTTATTTAGCTTTTATTCTATGGTTGTTATTCTTTCTTCTTCTTGAACACATCCTTCCCATAACTTCCAAAACTTGGTCATCTTTCTTCTAGAAAATTTTTCTTGAATAAAATATTCCCAATCTCTTAGGAGACCGTTCAAAGTGGTGATTACGACTTCTGCTTCTTCTATCACATCACCAATAGCTTCCAGCTGCTCCTTGATTGGGGATACTCTTGTGAAGTGTGATTGCATGGTCTCTAACTTTTGAACCTTCACACTTTTGAGTTGATTTCTCAGATTCATCTTCCTATTGATGTTTCTTCCTTCAAATACGGTGGATAGGGAATCAAACATTTCCTTTGGTGTCCTCCTTGAAGATACTTGAGGGATCAAGTGATGTTTGATGGATTCAGCGAGGATCCTCTTAGCCTTGATCATATCATTCTTGTTCTTGGCTTTTTCTTCATTTACTTTTGGTTCTGCAACTTCCTCCTTTATGAATCCTTCTAGATCATTCTCTTAGAGGATGAGCATGATCCTATACTTCCATGCTCTAAAGTTCTCAGCACCCTCAATATTTTCATCCAACTTGGTATTGTTTGTCATCTTTAATAGAATGAGAACTTCAAATGGAAATAGAAGAAACAATACTTACTTGGAGAAGACTTCTTCTGGATGGCCTTCTTTGGGATGACCTAGGGTTTGATGGAAAAACCCTAATTTTTCAGTTAAGATCACTTGTAGGGATGAGTGATGGAAAATATGCACCTCCCCAAGGCGACTTGGACTATATCTTTCTTTTTTTGAGATTGATGATGGAACCTCAAGAAAAAAGAAGCCCCGGTTCTTCTTGGCAGTAGTGTCGGGCCCAAAATGAAACTTCTCGAAATTCAGTTTTGTTTCCACAGAAATATGTGCAATCATAGAGCAAGTTGAGTGAGCCCTTTTTTTTGGTTGATCTGTCGAGGGAATTGTTTAGAATAACAAACCATAGTTGTGCAATGTCTCCTTTTAGGGTGGCTCTTATACCATGTTAAGTTTTCTTAATTGCTTAGATGATATTCTAAAACAATTTAAAATAGTAGGATCACTGAAAGAATAACAAGCACAACAACAAAAAGAACATAGATATTTTCCTCTGGGAAACCACAAGGGAGAAAACCCTGCAAAAATTCCTCAGTATAGAACTCAACAAAGACAATGTAAAACCCCATGGTAACTTCTCCTCTCTCTTTCTAGCGCACTTCTTTTTCCTCTAGCAAACTTTCTTGAGTGAAGTGAGTACAAATGAAGGAGGCACGTCCCTATTTATATTTGACACTTGACTTGACCTAAAAACTAACTGGGCTGACTTGTCTAGTAAGACACCAAAATAATATTTATTATAATGACTCATGTGTACTATTGACTGGACTTACAACTGGAGGTTTACATTAATTATTTCAAAGACTCTTACATGACCAATTACGTTAGTGACATCTCCTGAAGGAGGAATACAAATACTACAATAAGTTAGTCTACCCAAATGATCTCAGAAATGATATCTCATAATTGAAAATTGATCTTACTCTTATTTAAATATTCATTATTCAAAAACTAGTTAATAAAAAAAACAAAATAAATTATAAATAAATATATATATGAGAGAATAGATCTTCCTCAATTTCTAAATTCAATTATTTAATAAAAAAATAAAAAGTCATTTCTTTATTCACATATTATTAAATATTTATTTTTAAAAGAGTCGAATCTATATGGCTATTTTAATATCTGAAAAATATGGTATGAAAATTAATTCATAAAGAGATGTATAAGTTGAAAATGAAAAAGTCTCTTACCACTCGATTATGTAAAATCTTAATATATTGAATATGATTGAATTGGATAAGCACGACTATCCATATCTTTTCAACGTTATGTTTGCCAATAATAAATGGTCGGCCAAACCGACTTATGCTGCGATGTGGACTACATAACGTGACGAAATACACAACCTAACGAAATATAAAATGTAAAAAGCCCATAGTAATACACACAAATTTGGACCTCATAACTATCTCGGGGAGAAAGGTGATTCGACCTTCACGATTAGGCAGGATTAAGGGTCACATTTCCACCTTGTCCCGTCTACGAGTTTGGAAATCCATTATGGATTCAGCTAGGGCTCACACAATTATGGATATAAGTGCAGATCAGTCCAAGAAGACAAATGTATTTAAAAGGATCGCTTAGAGCAAGCAAACCTAGTCGGAGGTTCCTTTGATGTTGGTTCTCTCCTTCCACTGCAGAAGGTTAGGGATGCCCTCCAAGAAATTAGCTCTAAAATGGTTGATTAATGTATACCACCCACATATTATTTTGTTACAAGAGACACTTGAAGCTGGGGACTTAATTATAGAGGATCTCGAAAGGTTTCTCTCAGGATGGGACTACATTTGTGGTGACGCCTTTGGAAGATTTGGTGCCTTGCTCACCATCTAAGTGTCAATTTCTTGTGTACAAATTGTTAGGATTTCTCTTTAGGTCTTGGGGATATTTTGTTTTCTCGGGAATTCGGGATGTCATTCTCTTTTATTAAGGTTTACAGACCTTACCAGCAGAGAATGGTTTTCTGGGATCACTTTTTTGCGGCCGGCTTTTTGGATGTCGACAGACTCATTTTGGGAGGGGACTTAAACTTTTCAAGAGGCGTGGTAGAAATATGAGAACAAAAAGCTCAAATAGACCAATTCTCTTAATACTTTAGCAAGAAGCTTGCTGGAAAAGACCTTATAGATATTCCCCTTGTTCATCTAAGGCCCACTTGGAGAAACATGTGAGCATGGGATGCATATATTACAAAAAGAAACAATAGATTCATCATTAATGAAGGCATTCTCAGAACTTCTTCTCTTGTTAGACAGTGAGTCAACGTTGGTGGTGAATCTGACCATTATCCTAGCTTCATGGAGATAAAGGAAAGAATGAAAAAATCGCCTATCCCTTTAAAATTTGATGTGAGATGGTTGAAGCAGGTCAAATTCAGAGAGTTAGTTTAGAGAAATTGGGCTCCCCATGATGCAAATAGTCCTATGTTTGCTACAATATAGTTCAATATTAATTTGAAGAGACCAAATCCTTGGATATTCCATGGATTTCACAAATGAAAAAGGATCAATCTCTAGAATTATTTTCCATTGAAGAATCTCTCAAAGGATTTTACTATAATATTCCCTGGAGGGTATGAGTCTGATGAGTAGAAGAAATACATTTTATAGCCTGAACAAAAGCAAAGAAAATTTATGAAGGATGAAGAAGCTTCTGAATGATTACAAAGAAGAGTTGCATGGATTCAATTAGGTGATTGCAATACAAAATATTTTCATAATCATATTCAGTACAGGAAGAATGTGAACTCCAATTGGAAGCTTCAAGATGGGACAAGTGATGCACACCCTAGTTTCCAAGATTTGACATAGCTAGGCATTCAACATTTCAAGAATGTATTTTCTCAACCTCAAGACATTTCCATCTTGCAAATGATGAGTCTCACCTCTACCTTTCCCAATATGGTTTAAGAAGAGGAAAATGAATCATTGCAGCTTCCTATTACTATGGAAGAACTTACTGATGCTATTAGTAATATGCAGCATGACAAGATTATGGGCCTCGACGGATGGTCGATTGAGTTTTTTGAAGATTTTATGGATCTTTTTGATAGGTACATCCTTGTTGTGATTGAAGAGTTGGGACTAAAAAGCAATATTTGGCTCCTTTCAACTCGACTTTTATAGCATTGAATCCCAAGGAAGATAATTGTTTATCTTTTGATGACTATAGACATATATCTTTGTGCAATGCCATCTACAAGCTCACTGCAAAAGTCATATGTAGGCGTACAAGGGGTATCCTCTCCAAGCATGTATCCCAAAGACAATTTTCCTTTCTCGAGGGTTGACACTTTCATGACGCAGTTGGTGTTTCTTAAGAAGTCCTCCATTCAGATAAGGTTCGTAAGCATCGAGTTGTTGTCATTAAAGTGGACCTTAAACATGCCTACGATTAGGTAAACTGGTCTTACCTCTACCTCCTTCTCTTACAATTAGGTTTCCAGCTACCTATTGTAAATTGGATTATGGCATGTGCTCTTTTGGTTTCACATGCAGTCTTAATCAATGCATCTTCTTCTGAGTTGTTTAGACCTATGAGAGCTCTGCGGAAAGGCTATCCTATGGCCCCCCTTCTCTTCATTCTTGTGGTTGAGGGACTTAGCATATCTATTCATAGAGCTCGGGACCAGGGAACCATTAAAGGAATAAACATTGTTGGAATTTATGTTACTTAACTACTTTTCATAAATGATATCTTACTTCTTGCAGATGGCACTAGAAGGGACATCTCTAAGTATAAAAGGATTCTGGAGACTTTCAAGGATGCTACAAGTATGACGATCAATGAGTCAAAGTCTTCTACCTCCTTTATGAGTCTTACTCAAGATGAATTTTTAAGGGTTCGATACCTGTTTAATTATACTCAAGTGGAGGTTGATAAGGGTATTAAATACCTGGGGTTTTGCATAAAAAACCTAATGATTATGGAAAAAAATGATTGGTTATGGCTCATTAGTAGGATTGAAAATAAAATTCAGTTATGGTGCAATCACTAGCTAACAAAAGGGGTTCATCTGGTACTTATCAAATCTATTCTCAAAGCCACCACAGTGTACTGGATGACTATGCTCATATTCCTGTAGGTGTTCTTTCTACTATAAAAAAGTTTTGTCTTAATTTTTTATGGAATGGTCGCAAGGTTCAAAATCCCCTCCACTAGGTGACATGGCACATGATTATGATACCAAAGGCATTGGGAGGATGGGGATTGAAACATCTTCATGCTTTTGCTCAAGCGTTATCTACTAAAGCTATATGGTGCATTCTCATTGTCTCAACATTATGGACTCAGATTGTTATTAGAAAATATATTTATCCTCTATCTATTGAGGATTGGATCAGGACTAGACCTAAAGTATACTAGAATATATTGTCATGTTGAAAGCTTCTATTGTCTAAATAGTGATGGAAAAAGGGTGAGGCTAGGTATTGATCCATGGATCAGTAGCTTGGATTGTCACAATATCCTAGATCATATGGTGGATCACCTCCAATAAAATGCTTATTATAGCCTCTCACATAATTTTTACCCTAATCTTTCTTCTGCACAACAACAGGGATCGTACTCGATTGATCGCATTGGGTTCTATGATTGGGATAAGACTATGTGGGATAGATATATCGACTCCCTGCAATCTAACCATATCTTTCTAAAGAACATGGTAGATGAAATTTTATGGATTAGGAACTCAGATTGTGGTAGGTACAAACCCCGCATGGGATACACTATCCCTGGAGAAGAAATGGATTTTCCATATCCCAGTTGGTGGCATGCCATGATATGGAACATTAACTTTCCATTATAGACCATCCTTTTCCTTTGTCTTGCTCCCTCTGATAGAGTGTCAGTTTGGGACTTGTTACAAAGAAAGATATATAACAGTTTGGTTCATTGTCCTCTTTGCAACTCTAAGAATGAAACTATTCAACATTTGTTCATCTGGTGTTCTTAGATGCACAAAATTTGGGAGGAAATTCACTTGGTGTAAGGGTTTCAATATGATTGGAAAGGTGATAATCTACAAGATGCTATGAAACTTTGGATTGATGCTTTGAAGACCCACATTTTGATGCTCTTCCGACTTTTCTGATTTGGATTTTGTGGTTATCCAGGAATAAGGTTATATTTGAGGATCACTTTATTCTACCAAGGGTTTCATCACTTCGCAATTTAGCTCATATAGATATGATGCCTAAAAAAACATGTTGAGAGGGATCGTGTTATTCAAATAGAGACCATTGACAGATCTTCCCACTAGTGCTATTTTGACAGGGCGACGCAAGATGAACCATCTATGGGGGAAGCTAGTGGTATTATTTTCTCAGGGCGGATGATGGTTGGTATAAGTTCGTTGTTGGGTTGGGCCATAGTACAAATAATAGGGTTGAGTTATATGCATTAAGGATTACTCTTTTATTATCCCTGTCAAAGGACATCACTCGAATTTAGGTATTCAATGACTCTCTTTTGATCATCAATTGACTAAATTTTCATTGTCCTCCTATAAGCATATTCCTCATAACCATTTATGAGGATTTCATTAGATTCTCTGCTAGGTTCAGGTGCATCACTTTTCAGCATCTCTACAGAGAAAGAAATCGTATTGCTGATCAATTATCAAAGGAAGGTGTCAATTTGGGCGAGGGTGAGTAACACAAATGGGAGTGTCAACATGATACCATTCAATAGGATGATCCGGGCCCTTTTCCTCTATAAATAACAGCCCTAACGCACTATAGTCCTCATCTACGGGGCAAAAAAAAATTGTTTTGGTCTTTTACTTTGCATACCATATATATAATAATTTTTTTTGAGATGATAGGTCTCATGTATAGCTTTTTGCCATGTTGCAAAGTTTTTTTAAATTGGTATAGATCATAATGCAAATTTTTTGTGCTGTGTATTCTAGTTCTAATTCTTACGATAAAAATATATAAAGTGAATGTAATTTGTTATCATAATAAATTAAGATATTTTTTCCTTGAAAACAATATACACAAATTTTACAATTAAACTATTATTGTAGAAATAAAAAACAAAGCAAATGTCCCAAAAATCACTAAAAGTAAATAGGGGATGTGAGATTCATCCATGTTGAGGGGTCTTCTTTGCACATTTATTCTATGATAAGTTCCTAATTTGGAATGTAAAATGTAATCTTATACTATAAAATGTTTTAATAATATCTTTTAAGGGCCTTCTTTGTACATTTATCTTATGATAAGTTCCTAATTTGGAATGACAAATACAATGTTATAATATAAAATGTTTATTTTAATATAATCTTTTTAAATTTATATATTTAATATAAATTTATGTTTTAATATATTTTATTAACAATGTATTGTATTAAATTGGACATGTCTAAGTATTTTGAATTTCTTTACATTTTCAATTTAGAATGTAAGATGTAAAGTTATATTATATAATGGTTTTTAATATGTTTTATTACAAAATTTGTCTTTATTAAGTTGAATAGGTTTACAATTTATGTACTTTATTTTTTTAATGACATAAAATTTTGTTAACATGTGAAATAGAATAATATATAAACAAAGTTAAGTCTTACTATTGTGGGGGTTGGTGTGACTTGGGCTCGATGCAATCTTCATTTAATTTTGGTGTCTTAGATACTCATGGATAGTGGTTTTTTAAACCAACATAAATTTATATTAAAAAGGGATCTACTAATCACAGAGAGGGATCAAATCTCTCGAGCAACAAAACCCCTTTTTAGAGTGTAAAAGTTGAGGAAAAGTTTTAATTTATCTAATTTCTGTAGTTTTATATATAAATTGTTGTAAATGTTTTAAGCTAATTTGAAAGGACATTTTATTTTTTTATAATATTTTATTATTTTTTCAAAAATACACATATCAACTCTAGGATAAGCAAGGAAGGAGTTACACATCTCCCTCTATTAAACTATAGAATACGCCTCTTTAAGACACTCCCCACATTAAAAAGAAAATTAATGAAAAAAAGCAATATAAACCTACTTGCAACATGTACATTACAACCAATATATATAGTTTAAAAAATGGTATTGGTATTTAAATGAAATATAGCTGAATTGATTATTTAACTTCATATCGTTTTATATGTTACAAGTGAGAAGCATTCTTTAGCTTCTGAGTTAGATATTTGGGGTTGTACCAATCTCACTTGTGTGGAGGATGTTAAACGTCACACAACGACAAACTTAGGGTCACAACATGACAGCTAGATAGCATTTTTGGATGTGATAGCATCTATAACGCATACCGTGAATAAAAAAACTAAAAGGCAAGATGAAAATATATGATTTTCCGAAGTCATCATGATTTAGCTGAAAACTATGAAGTGAAATGATGGAAACCAAATTGGAAATACCACTATCAATTTTAGTGAAAAAATTAAATTTATAAGATGCAGGCACCGGATAAAATAATTTGTTTTTATTTATTATTTTAAAATAATTTAAATTTATATTATTTAAAATTCAATAAAATTCGTAATATACGTGTTATATATATATTAACTTACTTACTATATCTAATATTAACATTTTCTATATAATATGATTATTAATAATTTTATAATTTTGTTAACAAAATATTTTGTACAATTTAATATAAAGAAAAAATGTAACACTTAATGTATTATTGTCTATTTTAAAATTGTAGTTTTGATAGTTTATATAAGATTAGAGAATTTAAAAATAGAAAATCATTGGTATATTATTAATATTATTAATAATAAAGAAAAAAAATTGCAATTTCCAATATATTATTGTTAATTATAATTTGTAATTTATATAGTATTTATAAAATTAACATAATTAAAATAAAAATAAAATATATATTAATAATAATAATAATATATTCATTTTAGATCTTATATTTCTAGTTTTTTTTAATAAAACTTAGTTTACCAAGTTTTCTTTATAAATAATTTATATATTATTAATAACAATAATAATGACATATCCATCTTAGATATATCCTTAATTTTCTACCCTTGCTTTTTTGCTTTTTGAAAATGCTTTGTGCACTTTCCTAACCACATTTTTTAAAGGTGTTGTGTGCAATTTTGTGGCTACCCCTTGTTAGTATCAAAGGGCTTTGTTAAGTAACATAGTGTAGCTAGTCAAATGGATGTAGTTTGGGTGGTTGGGAGGAATGAATGTTACCCTCCCCACCCAGGTTCTATTCTTGTAAGTGACATGTTGCTCTTGTGGAGCCCTTGGTAATAAATGTTGTGATTGATGAGCTGTGATCATATCTTGATTCAGTTTGAATTTCCCGTGGAGTAGCCCTCTAACAAATGGTGAACCACATTTTAAAAAAGTAACATAGTGTAGCTAATCCTTTGACTATATATATAATCTTTTGTAGATAGATTTATATTATTATATAATATTTTAATAATAAATTAATAATAATATTTTTTTAATTTTAAATATTATAATCTAGTTATTAAAAATAATATTACAATGTTAATATTTTTATATTATCACAAACTTGAAAACTTAGAAATGTTTTTTTTAAGCTTTGTAAGTATATAAATAAATTTTTAAAGAAATGCCTTACTTAAATATCACTTTTTGGCTCTTTAATTTATCATGGGAATTTAGGAACTCTTCTCTTAATTTTTTAAGCATAGAAAAAAGATTATAAAGAAATCCAGGCAACTCCTTACCTTTTTAAGGTGAATAGACCAAAGTTTTAAGGTCCTTTAAAACATAGTATGGAGAAGATGCTGTCATGTAACACCAATGTGCAACTATAACACAAAACCAAACATTTAAAATTGCATTAAGAATAACAAGGTGAACGTGCTCATGTGACAACTATAACTCAAATCACAAAAAAAACAAAATCAAACATTTAAAACCCACAATCAAACACCTAGAAATATCCAATTTTTTATTTTAATATATAAAACGTTAAAATTAAAAAACAAAAAATTACACTTTCTAAAATTCCTTTTTATAAAAGGATATTAATATCATAAATTTTATAAAATTAAATACTCCCTATACTTCATATATATATATATATATATATATATATATATATATAATCTACTTGTAGATATATATTGATACATAAATTAACTATATATATATAAAGCTTCCAGAATAACAAGAAAAAACACGTTTTAATGAAAAGGCAAAATTCGGTGAAGAGCTTCCAAAATCTTTTTTTTTCCGAAAGTAAAATCAATAATCCTACAGTTAGCAAGAAAAACGTTCTATTTAAAAATGATATTTTTTCCGAAAGTACATACATTATAGACTATATATATACAGTAAAATGGCCCCATTTTCGAATATTGTTAATGTAAAGTTGTCAAGCAAAAGAGTAAACAGGGAAAACGCTCTCAGCCATTGGACAAATTTCTCAAGAATTTATAATATATAGATACATTATCCAGTGTATCCGACTTACTATTAATTCCAACTTGCAGCACAATCATTTCACTCACCGACTGACGAAATAGACCCCCTTCCTCTGCTCCCCACAACACCCTCTTCTCTTTTCAGTGCTAATCAGAACCTTGAATTCTGCTACAAATTCTCTTTACCAACCTCAAACCAAACCACTTTGTCAATCATGGATGCCCAGCAGCAGCTCACGGGTTCGAGAGTTCTGAAGGTGGACTCTGACAAATCATGGGATATCATCTTGGGCCAAGCCCGTGATCAAGCCTGCCCGGTTAGTCACTATATCTGTTGAATCCAACTTATAATTTCATAATTTTTTTTGTTGCAGGTTTCTGTATAATATCTCTGTTCTATATTTATTATTTTCGTTCTGGATACATTGCCGAAGACCCAGGATTGTACTTTCTGTTTTAAATGTTTCGAGTTCTGTTTTTTCTTTCATATAAAGATTTGGGGGCATTGCAGGTCGCGGTGCACTTTACAGCAGACTGGTGCGCGCCCTCGAAATACATGGCAGGGTTCTTCGAGGATCTGGCGTTGAAGTATCAAGACATCCTGTTTCTGTTAGTTGATGTGGATGAAGTCAAAGGAGTGAAAGAAAAAATGGATGTGAAGGCGATGCCCACTTTCTTATTAATGAAAGACGATGTTCAGGTCGACAAAATAGTTGGAGCCAACGGTGAAGAACTGCTGAAAAGGCTTGCTGTCTTTGCTCAGATGGTCCGCCAATCCACCCAAGAAGCCGGAGCCGGAGCCGGAGCCGAAGCCGAAGCCGAAGCCTGATAAATTTGTCTTTCACTAAGTTTGCAGAGGAAGTTGCTGCCCAGTACTTTACATAGGAAGTTGCTGCCCAGTACTATACATAGTTTCTGTAACTACTGTCTCCATGACTTTGAAATTTTATGGTGTTCTGTAATATCCCAAGCATGTGTTCACTAGAAAATTCTTGTATGGTTTGTTTACCCTGAGATTTGGCTTTTCTGTGATGTATTATAAGTGCTAAAATTTATTCAGAGTTTGTGAACATCATTCCAGAAATGAAACCAGGATCCTAAATTGGTTTTTTTGTGTGTTAATACCATTCCAGAAATGCCTCAGCCTCCTGAGATTGTAGTTTTTTAATTTATTGAATCTGTTAGAGATGGATAGTATCTGATCAGATCTATCAACAGGTATCAAATTTAACTCCTCCGCATTAATTTCATTGCTGTCGATATGAACTACCTGTTCTCTATGTAACAGGAAGCAGATTTAAACTCCTTACAGTCAATACCCTACCCTACTGTAAACGATAAGATTCCCTAATAAATCAAATAAAATACCCTAGTGTAAACGATAAGATCAAATCAGATCCGTGTATTTTTTTATTTAAAAATCTGTGATTTACAATTGTTTAACGAGAGGGACGTGATCTGGTTCAAGATGAATCATGGTTCCGCTGCTTTTAAATATTGCAAATTCGTTCTTATCTTATTCAATAATTTTATATTAAATTTATTTATTTATTCTCCGTGCAGTTGGATCGATAAAGAGATTCAGCACTTTCTAACCTTTTATAGATGATGCTGAGGCAACAGTGACATTATCTTAGAAGCACTTTCTAACCTTTTATAGATGATGATGAGGCAACACTGACATTATCTTAGAAACACTGACATTATCTTAGAAACAAGTTCATATAGAGAAAGAAAGAGAGACAAACCTTAACAAGTTTAATTTCAATTTGATTTTTTTTTTCAATTGGAAATATGTTAATATTTGTTTTTTAATGAAAAATTAAGTTATGATTAGAATTACATGTTTACTCAAATCATGCTATAGCTAATATATAGAGGTTTAACAACAGCATCATGTCGTTAATAAAAAATAAATTTTGGATAAAAAGACTAACAATCATTCCTTTCAACCATTCAAACTACATTCAATGAACTCCAATTTGATACAATTAAATTTTACCGTAATATTTATTTTTATCTTTATTCCATTAAATCTTACGGTAATATTTATTTTTATCTTTATTAAATAACAAAATTATTTTAATTTTAAAATAAATATTATAATAAAAACTTATCCCATTATGGATTTTTTCTTAACCCCGTACTCCAACAAACCTAAATCCCATTAATACACTAATATATCCCATGATGGAACACTAATGAATTCCAGGAGTGCATTTTAAAACCGATGGTGGATGTTTAATGTGTTTCCATGATAACGACGTTAACGATGCCCATACTTTCCATTTACATTGAAGTCAACTTCCTCTTGTTTTAACTTTTTCAACTTTATGTTAAAATAATATCTAATTATCTTATATAAAAGAGTTATATTAAACTGTATTTAGATTTAATAAAAATATCTATTNATTATATCTGTATTTATATCATAAAAACAATTTCAAACACTGTAATATCTTGAAACTTCAGTTAAGAGGAAGATTTCATGATTTTTTGATATTTTTAATAACTTTTATTTCATACTCTTTAAAAATAAAATTTTAATATTAAATTTTTAAAACTATTTCAATATTAAATGATAAATTCATTTTAACTTTATTTTAACCAATAACGGATGATTAAAAAAAGGTCATTAAATCAATAATTAATCGATGATCAAGGAAAGGTTATTAAAACAATAATTAATCTATGATTTATTAAAACAATAATTAATCGATGATCAAGAAAGGTTATTAAATGAGTAATTAATGAATGATCAAGAAAGGTTATTAAAATTAAATAGTTTTTTTCCATATTTTTTATACAAAATTTTCATTGTCTACTATTTTCAATAGCAATACATTTTATGTTATTTTTCTTATAGAAGTGGGTCTTTCCCCTGTCGAGATCCTAGCGATGACTAGGCTCCTATTGTACAATCACAAAATCAATAACATGGGAGACCATATACTTCCTCCTAAGCTAGCTTTAAATTCCAGCCAAAACCACCTAAGGCTCAAGCAAGGTTGGTATAAAGATATGAAAGCTTGGTTAAACCATTGGGAGATCAACGAAAATGTTGCATTACAAAATATTAATAACATTAAAAATATTGTTACCTTCTAAGTTTAAAGAGAAAATGTGGTGTGAGAAAGATTTAGAGGCTAAAAGAAAATTAAGATATTATAAGGAGGTCATCAACCCTACTCTAGAAGATCAAAAGTGTCTCTTTGTTTTACTAGTTCAAAGAAAAACATTAATATAGCCAAGATAAGAACGAACTCTCATGAGCTCCATAGTGAAACAAGTCGTTAGGTGTAATATCCCTAAAAATCATAAATAAAAAAAATTCGTAGGTCGGTTAAATGCTACATTTCAAGGACATTGTTTTAACTTCTGCGGAATGAAACTTAGTTGTCTTTAAGTGTTGTAAGTTGTTTTTCGCTCTACTTACTTTTGTTTCCTATTTAATGCTAATATGTTTAGGTGATACTATTATATTTTACTTGGATATGTTTATGAGGTTTCTCTTCCTGTCTCATGGTTTTAGACATTTTGTCGATGCTTGTTAGTTTACATTTTACTTCTTATTTATATGTTTTACTTTTCATTTATGGTTTTATTTGTTAAAAAGGCTGACTTGACTTTGTATGTCAAGGGGTGGAGTGGCAGGGTTTTATCCCTTGAGGGACCACTCGAAAAGGTAAAAGGTTCCTACTGCATTAAGGGGCTTACTTAGTTCGTTGCGAACTAATGCAGGCTCGTAGTCTTGTGCAGGTTATTCTAGCGGAAAACTCATTTAAGACCGTGGTAAAAATAAAAGCATCCTACACCACTACATCTATACTACACTATCACGTTCAAGTTGGGTGAAAGGAGGCTTGACTGTGCCTAAGTCCTACGTTTATGCAAAATTGATTTAAATGTATGGTTATAATCTTTATGGGAGACATTATTATGTTTAAGGTTTTAGAGCCTTATCCACCTTGATATATATGCTTTGTAAACTTTATGGTATAACTTGTAGGGTTTATGGCATATTACATATGCCATCAACAACCTTGTAATAACATGGCAAATGTGGGTTTTATGGTTTTAATGTTGGGAGGGTGGTACACTATGGATTTTCGACATGAGTAGAACTATAGCTCCGTGGGTTTTGATTTCATGGATGGTGGAGGAGAGGGTGGCGACTTTAATGCTTCTAGGGAAGTGTGAGAATTTGGCCTCAAGTATTGGTTAAGGTCAGATGCGTTTCATTTGGCCTTCGTTGATTATCATCTAGGTGGTCTTGTGCTCCAAGGAGCTATGCTGCGAAACTTTCAACAGCCTTCCCGCTCCTTCATGAGGTAAGTCATATCATGGTTTGCAACATTGTAAATGTTTGTTTTGCTTCTATCTATGACTGGCATACTCTTGATTGTTTTGTATTTAGTTTTTCAGGTGACAGAGGGTGGCTCAAACATGGCTTTGACGGTGGCTTCTTAGGTGGCCTACGCAACATCTTTGCGGCCAATCCCCAATAGATGCAAAAGGCCCTTACCTCTACGTGTTTGCTTTTTGCAGATGTTTGAACTCTAGGTTGGGAGAATTATATCTGTGTAGTTTCGATTGGTTGGGTTTGATAGATGGTTTGGGAATCCAATGGATGCGTCTGTGTTAGTATTTTCCATGGTAGTTTCTGTATGTAAAACGTTTGGGGAAAGACTTGAGTGTCCAGAGAGGGTTCGAATCTGTGTATAATCTTGTCGTGTTGCAACGTTTTTGTAATGGAATTCTATTTGATTTTAACGTTTTAATGGAAACCTCTACTTTTAACTTAAGGTGTGTTTCGTAATGCTTATAGTGCCATTTCTTTCAATGGCACCATGGATAGCTTGACTGTATATTTTATATATTTTATGCAATGAATACTTGTATTGGTAAAACGTTGATGTAGGGATTTAATAAATATCGTGGCTGGTGTTTCACCTTATGGTCGTGAGCTTGGAATCTTAGCTCAACCTTTAAGTGGATACACAACTTGTAAATATGGGTTTATGTTTATTAATAAAGTGATTGTGTAATTGGTTATAAGAGCGTAGATCATATTTGTTTAAATTGTCAGTTTAATGAAGTTCTTGTGGGCAGCCTAAGAGGTGAAACCCTTGATGTGCAATTCATAGCGTTTACGTTTTGTGTTTTAGTAGTAGTGCCTACAAGATTCGATCCTGGGCTGTTTAACGATTTAGACTTGTGGTTTCATTTAGTGGTTATGTTTTGTTTTTAGCCGCGGTGCCTACAGGATTCGATCCTATGCTGCTTAACAATTTAAATTTGTGGTTTAAGTTGGGCATTCCATGGGATTCGGTCTTGGGTGCACTAAGTTTAATTATTTAATGATAAACATAATGACTCTTTTGTTAATTCTTTTGTTTATATAAATGGTGAGTTTAGTTCTCTATTTATCATTTTAGCAGTTTGATATTTTTGTATGTGAATTGGCCTACAGCCAAACCTTCGCAGGTTTTGATGGATGCGCTTTGTTTAAAATATTTTGTAATGTAATATGTGAGATTTATCTTGTATCCAATCTTGTATAGGATTCGATGTTTGGGATGGGTTTAATAAAACTTGTCGACGTTTATGTTTTCTTAGCATGGATTTAATGTTTATTTAAAGGATTTGAATATGTTGTTTATGTTTGATTTTAACATGGAAAAATAGAAGCATACATGCTGGCAATATGAAATATGATAGCATTGAAAATATATGTTTAGAGTTGGATTTTAATGGTGTGATAGATTTGAACTACAGTTTAATTTATTTCTTTTAGTTGATATTTTATTAATTATATTAAATGTTTTGAACATAGTTTTATGTTTTAGAGCTTAGAGATTTGATCTATGGTATGTAGGTTTATAACTTTGTAAATGGTTTGTTTTTAATGAATTTTCTGGTTTGTATTTTAAAGTTTTGAGTAGAGTTTCAATACCTATATTATTTAAATAACTAGGGTTTTAAAATCTAAGAAATACATATAAGACAACTAAAACAATACTAAAGAATATGAACTATATTTTTACTAGCTAGGTAATAATGTTTAAGCAAATAAATTCAGGTTTTAAGGCTATGTAAACAAAAGAGGAATCCACCTGAAGCAAACATACAATATACATATTGTTATTCTAGATTATAACCCTACGTTAATAAAATTTGTAAGAACTAAATAGAAGGTCGAAACCCTCATACATACAATGTGTAAGTTTCCCGATGGCTAGAACCCTTCACACTTAAGCACGCAGAATTAATAAGAACAAGGATAATGTTAAAATTCCATATGCTAAGCTAGATAATCAGCATTTAATTTCAATTTCATAACAAAAGCATATAAATAAGATCACTGAAAGAAACAATATCACAAGAACAACATAGATTTATCCTGGGAAAACCCTAAAGGGAAAAACCCAGCAAAAGCTTCCTCAATATAGATGCCCCAAAAAGATGAAAGGTAAAACCAAAAGACTGATCCTCCTCCTTCTCCAGCTACTTCTCTCTCTCTCACTAATGACCTACACAAGTGAGTGTGTGTGTTCCAAATGAGAAGCGCCAAACCTTTATTTATATTCTCTCATTCACTTAATAATTAACTCAGTTATGTAGGCTCGAGTAATCCTAATTTAATCTTGTAGGCTCGAGTAACCACAACTGGGGTACTAATGACCCAAATTAGAATTTGAGGGGAATTCCTAATGACTCTTATTAGTTCTGTTGATTAGAAACATCGAGGTATAAATAAATACAACTGATACTCCTGGTAGGACCACCAGGGACCACAAAACATATATATAGATCAATATTCTTTGAAGTTACAATATTTCAACAGATAATTCTGAACTTAGATCTGTCAAACGAATAACTTGGGAACTACCACGTTCCACCCAACCATGACCCAGAATCGTTCCTGGCTTCAATACGGGTCCCCTCGAGCTGGTTCCAACATGCAAGTAGTCTAGAGCTCCTAAAGGTAAGGATTCACCTATCTAGGATAAGAGGCTTTGTACCAGATTTCTTTTCCTTTTTGGAAAAATGCTCTCCAAGAACTCTTAAGATAATAATGATTAGATATCATAGAATGGGATCCCTAAGCCTTTCTTTGGCTTGGGTCTTTATAGATAATCTTTAGGAAAATGGACAGTTAAATTTTAGTTAGATCAAGAATCATTTGTTTTCTTGAAATGATGTTTTACTTAATTTAGGTGAAATTAATATTTATTTATCTTCACTTAGGAACTCTTTGACTAGTTCCTATTTTGACTCTTTTAAGGTACGAAGATATTTAATTAATTATTTTAGTAAATAATAATACATAGATCCTTCAACTATTATTTATAGCTACTATTATTAATACATATGCTTATGCTTTTATTGATATCACACACACACACACACACAGATATATATATATATATATATATATATATATATATATATATATATATATCATTGTTAACATTTTTATTTGGGTATCATATAGCATGATCCCCAATCGTTTCTTTCATTAAGGCCTTGAGGTAAGGTTGGTCAACTAAGTTAGGCAGCTCTAAACCCCTTTCATGTTGGATTACCTCGTATATCGTGGTAGCTATTCAATGCTTGATGAGAAAATAAATTTGAAATTTCATTTAATCAACTTAAAAATAAGTAATATGAGGTCGATGTTTTATCAGACTCATTTTCACTAAACATAATTAATTTTCAGTAACTCCTAGCGTTATTCAGAGCCCATACTAACGCTAAAAAATCGAGAGATACACCTTAGTGAAATTCTAGAGCATACCTTAGTGAAATTCTAGAGCTTCTCGCTCAACACTAATGCTAGGATGTACTTGTATAATACACCTAGGGATAGAGTGGCCAAGGATCCGATGTTCCAGATATTATGCTCAACATCAATTTGGAATGCTCCAAGGCATATGCCCAATACTTCCATTTCTTATATTTTCATGTGCTTCAAAGCTTCATGCTCAACACAAACATCAAATACTCATGTGCTTCAGATCTCTTGCTCAACACCATCATCAATCACTCATGTGCTTTAGAGCTTGTGGTCAACACAAACATCAAATACTCATGTGCTTTAGAGCTCACTCTCAACACAAACATCAAATACTCATGTGCTTCAAAGCTCACACTCAACATAAACATCAAATCTCTCACATGCTCGAGAGCTCGTGCTCAACACAACATCTCATCAATTATGTGCTTCAGGGTCCACGCCAAACACATGAAATCATATACATGCTAAATAAAACATATGCATTTGGATTATGCCCAATCTATAAAAAAAATCATCATTCTCATGTGCAGTGGGGTCTTATGACCAATATACAAAATATGACATCAAAGCAACATCACATGAAATGGGACTTATGCCCATAAGTGTTAGGTCCAAAATACGGGATGTTACATCCCTCCCCTCTTAGAAAAACATCGTCCTTGGTGTTCTAGGGACTAGGAATGAAATCATGAAATAAGGCGGGGTAAGCCTCTCTCATGGTGGCTTCATTCTCCCAAATAGCCTCATCGACTTCAAAGTCATTCCATTTCACTTTCAACTGAACTATGGTGTGCTTCCTGAGCTGCACCTCTCTCTTATCTAGTAAATGAAGGGGTTCATGTAAAAACTCCCCTTTAGGTTCCACATGTAACAAGGACCAATCAATAACATGTTTAGTATCATATACATATTTCTTCAATAAGGATGCATGGAAAACATTATGAACCTTTATATGAGCAGGTAGGGATAATTCATAAGTGACTGGCCCTCTCTTGGCCAGTATCTCAAAGGGTCCACAAAATCTCAGTGCCAACTTTTCGCACCTCCCCAATGTCAATTAGCTTCTCTTTGATTTTACTTTTAAGTAAACATGGTCGCCAATTTGATAATCTTTATATTTTATTTTATTATCTACGTAACTCTTTTGGCGGTATTGCGCTTCTTTAAGGTTATGTTGGACCTTAGTGACCAATTGTTCCAAGTCGTTTAATAAATCAGGCCCTAACATGAGCCGA
The DNA here is from genome assembly GCA_001517045.1 of Pseudotsuga menziesii. Classification (NCBI taxonomy): domain Eukaryota; kingdom Viridiplantae; phylum Streptophyta; class Pinopsida; order Pinales; family Pinaceae; genus Pseudotsuga; species Pseudotsuga menziesii. Next base: position 251,346 of record LPNX010813719.1, on the reverse strand, counting down.
TCCACCGAGATATCCCAAGTAACCAGTGTTCTACACTTCCGACCATAGAGTACCTCGAAGGTTCTCATCTTGGTAGAGGTCTGGTATCCATTGTTATACACAAATTCTACGAGATGGAGATAGTCCTCCAACTTAGTGGGGTTGTTCATGAAATACATCCTAAACATGTCTTCTACGATCCGGTTTACCCGTTCCATCTTCTCGTCTGTCTGCGGGTGGTAACCAGTACTAAAGTTTAACTGCGTCTCTAATCCAGAGAATAAGTATATCCAAAATTTCCTGATAAAATTTGTATCTCGATCCGAGATGATTTCATTGGTATCCCATGCAATCTAAATATCTCCTTTAATAATATGTCAAAAATGTGAACTGCTTTGTAGGTTGAATTTATTGGGATGAAGTGTGCCTCTTTCGATAACTTGTCAACCACTACAAAGATAGAATAATTTTGCTTCTTTCTCTTTGGTAGACCCATAATAAAATCCATACTAATGACCTCCCATTTCCATTCCGTAATAGGTGACGGTTGCAACAACCTATTGCAGCTGCAACAATTTCCCAAAATTCCAAAAAAATTTAGGACCCTCCTTTGCTTGGATTAGTTTGATTTTCTTCCCTAGGTCGATCTAATAATTTGCAGAGAGTTTCTCAAATGCTTGGATTGCTTTACTACTTGATTTTATTCCTCCCCTATGGCTGCCTTTGAATGCATTTTCACCACACTGAATCGGAAGATTATTTAATTGAAGCTCCCGCCGTTGCAGAAGAATGTTAAATCATGAATTCGACTTTCTGTCTGATGCATTGGTTTTAATCGGCTATTTTCTCGGTTTAAATCGGAAGGATTTGCTCTTTCTTCTCCCGCCGTTGCGGATGAACTTTCGGTTTTGGCTTCGGTTTCGTTGCCGATTTCTTTGCTTTACCTTGGCTACTTTTGTGTTTCGGTTGTTTTTAAGCTTTACATCGGAGCTTGTCATCATTTCCTTCTCCACCGTTGCGGAAGGAAATCCACTAACTCTTTCGATCCATAGTCGTCCGCTCTTCCGATGCGTTGTGGTCTTATTCGGAGAGGATAATATATTTGGTAGCCACCGTTGCGGCCGCGTTCCCGCTTTCGTCCCGATTTCAGAAACTCTCTGACGTCCCATCTTGTGTTTCTTCTACCGGGCATGTTGCCGCGGATGGATTAACGCTCCAGCCGTCCGCCGTTGCGGAAGGAAGTTGGCTTTCAACTTCCGACCCAAAAGCGATCCGCCTTTCGATCCATATGACAAAGGCGGAAGGCTTGGCGTTTGGATCATTCACCGTTGTGGAAAAGATTTCTCTTTCGCTTCCGATTCAGGCTTTGCTCCCTGTTATCCTCAGCGTTGCGGAGGGATTTTTGGTTCAGCTTTTCGCCGTTGCAGAGCAAAATAAGTTTTCAACCTCCGATTTAGAAACTATCTGACGTCCGATCTTCTAACTCTTCCCACCATGCACGTCTCTGCGGCTGGATCCACGCTTTGGCCATCCGCCGTTGTGGATGGACGAGTGATTTTAGCCTCCGATTAGAAAGCGCTCTGACGTCCGCTGTTTTTCATGCCCGTGGTGTTGACTATATATACGGGTCGAGGGATTATATTTTTATTATTATTCTCGACTGTTGAGCGCTTTCATTGTTGTGCATGTCATTCTCGCGAGCTGTGAAGGACCCCTCAGTCGGTGTACTTGCATCCAGGTGGCATTGGGGATTCCTGACCATCGTCGACCCGCCATACTCGCCGTATTTCCAGGTAGGCTTTTCATTTTGCCCTTTCCGTTTGAACGGTTGGTGGTTTTCTATGATGGTTTGCTTCCCCGGTCGTTTTCCTTGTCCCGTTCAATTAGACGCCTATAAAGGTGTATTTTTATCCTTTTGACCATGGGGTGGGGAATTTTAACCCCGAAGCAGTTTTTCGCCGACGGCTTTCCATTTGCAGCCTCACGTGTAGTGGATGGGAGTTTGGTGCAGGCGGACGTTACGCCACCTGCGCCAGGCCACCGTGTATGTGAAGATAGGTTTGCAAGGGGGGGGTTTATGGTTTTCTGTAGCATTTGGGGGGTTTCCCTTTTTCCCGAAGCCCTAGTCATTGTTTCCTACGCGGTCCCGCCCAACCCATTTCTCGCTTTCGAACCCGGGCCGGGGCAGAGGGTGTACCGCGGTGCATAATTCTGCACTATAGGTTGCACTGGGGGTTTTCCTTTGATCAAAAGCGCCCTAGGAACCGCATCCTTGAATAGTTAGCATTTAGCCGCACTGTTCCGTGTGTAGTTATATTTTAAACCCTAACCTGTGGAGGGGATGCGTCGCGGCGTTCAGTCTGTTGACTAGAAGTCACAGGGGTAGTGGTGTTGAAAGCTTCATTTGAGGGCTTGCGTAGTTTTCCCCTATCTGTCCTGCACAGTTTTTTGATAATGGCACCCGCAGAGAGCGAAGGTTTCCTTTGAAATAATAGAGATGTTTTTCCATCTGATTGCATTGTGAGAAATGTTTGGTTTTGGCAAACAGTGGTAGCTTGCATAATCTTACTGCATATAACTATTTTAAATCATGCTATACATAGACTAATTCATTGAACAATGTGCGTCATGTTTCAATAGCTCTGTTAGTAAGATCATACACATATGTTAGCCTCGTTAACTAATTGCTATCATGATACACATAAAAGAAGTAAAACGCTGCACATTGTCATATATGTGTCTGCAATTGGAATTGCTTAATGTTACAATGTTATATATGACCGGAATAATTCGAGCTCACAATGTCGAAAAGACAAAAGAAGAAGGCCCCTGTGGTCGAAGAAGAGCCATAGGTAGAAGTGGTCACAAAGACAGAATACGTATATGAAGATACTAAATGCATTTCTGGCTTGGAACCTGAATACCAATGGCGGGAAATCTATAGACTGATTACCCGAAGAGAAGTTCCCGACATGGGATTAGAAGAGGAGTCCATATATGCAAACATTGAAAGATCCTCTTTTATGAAGGTCTCCACCAGGCCAGAGCTGTTCCCATGCTCCGAGGTAATTGGCTGGATTCTGCCCTAGGCAGATGTAACCACAATGATTCTGGAAAATATTGAGAGGCAGGGCTATGTTGCATTTAGCCCTGGATATGTGGCGTTGGCTTATCACCTGCCAGAAGCCCAAGTATTCCTATCTGATGACTGGATGAGTAGCATTAGAATGGACCTGGTAGAGACCTTGAAGAGGATGCTATTGCAAGGAAAACATTACCGACACAGACCCACGGGTGAGTATGATACAGTGAGCTTGAGGGTTCCCTACAGATTTATAGCTCTGATGCTTAATAGGATCTTTGGGAGAGCCCATGGCAGATTCTTCAAGCTAGAGTGGATACCCATCATTTTTCATGTGGCAACACAAGGGACAGTCTTCAATTGGGCCAGCCTTGTATCCAGCAGTCTTTCTTCTTACCTGGCCTCAGCCTTGGAAGGGGAGTCCCAAAAAAGGTCTGATTTTTATATGAGCTCAATACTCATAGACTGTATACTATGCAAACAACCTTTCCCTGGTCTCAGGTGCATCTAGGACAGGGAAATAATGCCTGTCTATGCTGCTTATAGACCACTGTGGGCACACGAATACCACAACCATTACAGAGATGTCTGTGAGCACTTCATTATGCCACTACACACACTCATTTTCTGGAAAGAGTGTGATTGTATGTTTGAGGAGGCCATGCAAGTGATACAAGATTACGCAGACTACTATTTGACTGAACATGGCATGTACTTCAGAATGTTTGGGGGCTCAAGAGCACCTTCCCTATTGCCAAAATATGTAACTGATTACATTGTACATAAGGAGGCAGTCAGATAAGTGTTCCTAGATGGAATAGGTAGCTTCCTGTTCGAACACAAGAAGACTGCTTATCCTCCCTTGCCCTTCAAACTTGGGAGCTACAGGTTCACTAAGGTGAAACAAGCCGGTGAATTCGTAGAGGAGCTGGAGAGGTTCCATTTTGGTGAGATGCCCTATCACAGAAATGACTCCCACGATAAAGTGGCTGATCACTGTAAAGAAAATAAGGTGCATTTCGAATATACCCATCATTTTGATAGGGAAGAATCTGTCTTCTGGAATGCCCCAAACATGACACCACTGAAAAGAAGATTCACGAAGAAAATCACCACCAAGGGGGGAAAGGGAGATGAACAGGAAAAGGCAGAGGAAGAAGCCCAAAGGAGAAACGAAGAAGCCCAGAGATTGGCACAGGAAGCTACAGAGTGGTTGCACAGTGAAGAGGAAGGGAAAAGAAAAGCTGCTCAAGAAGTAGCTGAGAAAGCCCATGAAGCAGCTAAAGAGGCAAAAGAAGCAGCTAGAAAAGCAACTGAAGAAGCGAAAAGAAATCTCGATGAGGAGCTACAACAACAGGAGGCAGAGAGGGTGAAGCTGACATAGACTGAGATAGAACAGTCAGCTTTTGACATAGCTGGGGGGCAGACCCAGGATGTTGAGAACCATGAGGTTTAGGACCCACAAGTACCTGCTGCCAGCACTCCCATGATCCCCACTCTCAAGATGGTTCCTTTTGTCTAGAAGAAAGGGGAAGAAATCCCCGATTTCAACACTGTATATTATGATAGGGAAACAAAGAGAATAATAAAGAGAACAGAGAGGAAGGTTGAGGCGGAAGGTCTACCTGGTAAGATGATAACGGATACAGTTGTTATGTTAGGAATAGACCAAGATCCAAGATTTACCCTAAGAGCCGGATCTGCATTTATCCAAGCTTCAAAAGATAATGTAGGAAAGATAATAACTGACCTGGAGCAGTACAAGAAATCCTCTGCTCAGCTGAAGGATACATTGAGGAAAGAGAGGGAAGAAAGCAACAGGATCAAGAGGAAATATGAAGATATGCAAAGGGAAATGAAGTCCTCAAGAGCTGAAGTACAGACCCTCCAAGGAGAAATACAAGTGCTGAAAACGACACAGGAGTCTCTTGAAAGAGTACATAAATAATACGAAGGGTTAAGAATTGAAAAGGAACAACTGCTGGAAAAGGTGGAGGAACTAGAAGAGCAGCAAAAGATCCTCTTGTAGGCAAATGATCTGTACACCCAAGAACTAAAGAAGGAACACCAGGAACATATTTCCTCACTAACAACTGCTCTAGAGGAAGCAAGAGAACATTAGGTTAACCTCCAGCCGTTCAAAGAGCATGTCTTGGCCCAAAAGGCCAAGATGCTGGAGCTACAGACTGCTGTTGAAGAAGAAAGATGTAGAGTGCTGCAGATCGATGGACAATTGGAAGAGATCTTGGAAACTGCATCTTACTTTGTGGACAGATCTCAGGATGTCCTTGAGGTCCTGACTGCAAGAATGGCGAGGTTGGAAAACAACAAAGAAACTCCAGCAGAGCTGCCATCAAAAGATAAATAGGCCCTTAAATGGGATTATGACCTGGTAGAGTTCGCCATCAACACAGCTGGAGATTTCAAGAAGGCAGTTAAAAAGACAAAAGGATTATGCGTCGAGTTTTTCAGAAGACTTCTCATTACCTACAACCGGTTCCAAATAGAAGCTGGGCAGAGGCTCGAGGGTTTCCCGGACCATGACTCATTTTTGGAGTTTTTGCAGAAGAAATATCAGGATGAAGAAGCAAGGATGCTGCACATTAAGGCCATTGATGACCAGATTCTGAGAAGCGAAGTAGGCCATGCAGCAGTTAGTGTGCAGATCCTAGAGGACCAGCTTCGATTAAGCGCAGCAAGAGTGGAAGCCATAAAGAACCAGGCAGAAAAATTCGAGATCAACATTCAATTTTTGGAACCCTGTTCATTTGAGGGCATTGCCTCTGATGCTGCATCATGGAAGAAGTTTCTAGATGCTCAAGTGGGACCCTCCTCATGAAGAATCGGTCATTACTGTAATTTGTAACTATTTTTTTTTTGTAAAACATTTAAGAGAAGAAAAACGATGGGAACGAGGGGTTGGGAAGCCCAAAGGTCACTTTGGGCAGCCCAACAGTCTCACCCTTTTGTATAAAGTTAGAAATCTTAGAAGGGAAAAGGACTTTTTCCCAGTTAGATGGATGAAGAGATATTGTAAGAAGAACTATTTCCTTTTGCAATAGATAATTACAGTTTTCCTGTTGGAGAAAGCTTGGTGGAATATTCAAATGTGTGCTATGGATTTGTTGAAGAGGAACTATTTCATTTTCAACTTTGTATCCATTAACTGTGAGACTGTTCTAACTCTTTGAACCTATGTTCTTGTATGAATGTTCTCTGGTTTATTTTATGAAGATTTTCACCATGAGTAATGTATGCTGCTTATGAAACAATTGGCTATCTGATTGTTGAAATATCTTTAATCTTTCATGTGTTGTAGATAAGAATATCAGCTACCTATAATTTATGTTTATAATGCATGAATAAGCCACATTACTCATAAATAAATCATAATCGGGCTCCCCGGGGATAGGTAGATAGGTAGTTCATTTCATTACTGCATATATGATATAGATGCATGTGAGCCTAAGATGGAGGTAAGAACCTGTGCATCACATTGTGACTGCTCCATGCATCCTCATCACCCTGCATGGTTAATTAGGTATATGCATCTCATACATTAAGTCAAAAATTTACAAAAAATTGGTGGACCGGGCCGCAACCGGTGAAACCTTTGTTTTGTTACTTTGACCTACGGTAGCCGGACTGCAAACCGGATGGATTCCCTATACCAAATAGTCAACGGGATAGTTGGGAACGTTGACTAGGGAGAATCCCTTACTGTTGTCGCCTGCGAATTTCCAGGCCTCAACAATTTTGGCGCTAGAAGGAGGGCCGCCAGTGAATGGCTGGCCATGGAAACTTAGTTTTCCCAAGATTACCTTACCAGCAGATATTTGAAGCTTTCAGCCTGACTCAAGTACTTACAGGTTTCAGTTATACCTTTGAAGTAAGAAAGCCTGTTCTCACCTTACGTTTCTCTTTGCTCAGATTTTGTTCTTTTTCCTGTACTCATGGCTGGTGTGATTGTGAACCAGCCCTACCCATTACCTGCTTGGAGAGCTAGATCACCTCTGAACCTCATGCCTCCATTTCATAACTTACCTCAGGGTTTTGAGAAGCTACTTCCTAAGTTTGACCCTGAGGAGAAGACTGCTGTGGATGATCACTTACAGAGTTTTTATTTAGCAGTAGAGGGGTTAAGGGCTGGGGAGTACGAAGATGTTGTCTGTAGATTATTCGCTCATACCTTGAAAGGGTCAGCTGCTTCATGGTACTTTTCCCTACCCGCAAACTCCATCCCAGATTGAAATACTTTCGAAAGGGTTTTCAGGAGTAAATACACAGCCCAAAAAATGCATGCCTCATTGATGAAAGGTCTTGGTTTGTTAAGAAAAGAGAAGAACGAAAAGGTACATAAGTTCACTCAAATATTCTCATTATACCTAAAGAATTTTTCTGAAGCTGAAAGACCCTCAGACAAGGTCTTAATTGAATATTATACATATGCCCTAGGACCGGAGTTAGCTATGTTCGCTAAAATGAAAGCCAAGCCTACATTGGTAGAGACTTATGAAGAGGAAGGAAGGGTAGAAGCTGAAATGGAAAGTATAGAAGATTACCCTGACTTACCTGAATAGAAGAATACTGGGAGAAGAGCTTTACTGCTGTCTAAACCTAAAGAGGATCACTCACGTGATTATCAGGGAATGCTGAAAATGATGCAGAATCTATCCAATAGAATAATAGACCTGGAGAAAGGGAGGGAAGCTCAGAAAACTCACAAACCCTATTATCCAAAAAGAGAGGATAACAACCAATGGCAAGTCCCTCCCCCACATCTAACATCAGTAAACATAACAGAAGTAGGTGGTGATAATTTCTGCACTTTTCACCAACAACCTCATTCGGAAAAGAAGTGCCCGCAATGGTTGAATTCGATAACACTGGTTATGAATCAGCTGCTAGATTCTAAAGCAACCAAGAATAGTGGCAAGGAGGAGAAGAAAAACCAGGTTATGGAAAAACAAGATAATGACACTATGCTTTCATGGAATGGTATCTCGTTGTTTGACACTGAAGAGAGCGCTCTCAAAACTGAACACACACCTACAGCGACAAAGGATATAGATTTGACAATTTACAAGATCAAAAGTCTGCAAAGGAATGTCAAGAGAGAAGTAGAGGTGAAGGTTGAGGACAAAACACCTAGAGCCAATACCCTAAACCAAGAGGCAGAACCAATCACTGAGACTATCAATCCTGTAGAAGAACTGATAGGTGTTAGTGAGGAAAACACTAATGAAATTGGAGAGCATGAAGAGGATTTGCCTACTCTAAACCAACTAGGAGAAGAAGACATAGAACCAGGTTGGGAAGATAAAGCTGATACCCCTCCTTTTCTGTTGACCCTAGAAATGCTAAATCGCAATGTGCATAATTGCTTGGTAGATTTTGGATCAGCGGTGAATGTTATGCCTCTGGAGATTTGCAAAAAGATTAAGGGTAATCCAGAGTCCACCTTTTGTGAAGTAACGCAATTAGACAACTCAGGTGTCAAAGTAGTAGGAGAAATGAAAAATTTCCTCATTCGCTTGTCTGCAAACAACAAGATTTGTCAATTTATTGACATCACTGTGGCTAACATACCTAGTGGATATGGGATTATTTTGAACAGAGATTGGTCGGCCAGGTTAAAAGGCTATTTTGCTTCGGATTGGTCTCATCTATTATTGCCTCTCAAGGGTACCCCAAATAAGATTAAGATTTTGAGAGAGCCTTATATGAAGTATACCGTCACTAAGCTAGGGGAAGGAAATGAATCTGCTAATTCTGTCCTGGGAAACTATCTGACTGAGTGTAAGCTAAGAAGTCATACCTCAAGCAAGTCCAGTTCTATGAATGATGCTCAGCCTGAGCTCCTTCAACTTCTTCAGGCTGTAAGAGATGATTGTAGGATAGTAGACATGTGTTTTGTTTCAAAACTAGCCCAGCTAGACCATGGTTAGATGTCTCATGTCTATGATCCAGCCCACCCTTCAGCTATCTAGATTAAATTTTTTAGGAGTGGGCGAAATTTTCTTTCTTTTTGCTTTGTACATAAATAAATTGTTTTGTGTTCTTTAATGCTTTGATGCTTTTTCTTTTTGATTATTTGATTTGATGCTGTTTTATTTTTTCTTTGCTAGCGTTTCTTTTGGTTTTGAATAAAGAGGCAGACTTTTGGTTGCAATGGAAACATCAGGGTTCTTTATTAACTGAAAAATTGAGCGAAAGACTGTGCTTTAAAGTATAGAATGTCTTCTAGTAGCGGTGTTCCTAACTGGCAATGCATTCATTGAAGTCTTACTTAACCCCTGTAAATAACTCAGAAGTAAAAGAGGTCTGGAATACTATTTCAAGGCTCCATTCATTTCACATCTTAAATATCCAAGGGGGTGACAGCAAAAGACCCACGGAAAGGAAGCAAAGTAAACAATATATCATATATAAATTATCCCATGCCATAATTTCAGAAAAGAAAAAGCTATCAAGAGTCAAAACTCCTTAAAGAAAAACAATACATATCAAAGCATGAAGTACTAAACTGCCACAAGATCCTCTCCGTCCGTGAACTGAAATATGAAATACACTATTCACACAAAAGGACACTATGGGATAGAGGATCCTGAATTAAAATTTAGTAAGAAAGGCATGAAGGAGGACTCATATCAAAAGAACTAAAGTTCAAAAGGCACAAAAGTGTAGTTGGCATGGGAATGAGGAACAAAAGGATAATACTGTTTACTATCTGTTACAATCCTGTGGTGTCCAAGCTGGAAGCTACCTAAGGACAGGAAGAATAAACCTCACGCATTTGGCCTCTAAAGAGTTATTCAGACTTGCAATATTTCTGACTTTACCATTTCCCAAAGAATAGACTACTTCTCAATGGTTTAAATGCTTAAGTTGGCCAGCCCAAGGATACAGACATCTAGAAGATTTTAAATTTTATTCAGACGGTCTTGCACTGGGAAGGAGTTAATTCAGAAATATGGGGTTCACCAAGTAGTCGCCAATTGTTGCAGCTGCAACAATTTCCCAAAATTACAAAAATTTTTAGGACCCTCCTTTGCTTTGGATTAGTTTGATTTTCTTCCCTAGGTCGATCTAATAATTTGCAAAGAGTTTCTCAAATGCTTGGATTGCTTTACTACTTGATTTGATTCCTCCTCTATGGTTGCCTTTGAATGCATTTTCACCACGCTGAATCAGAATATTGTTTAATTGAAGCTCCCGCCGTTGCGGAAGAATGTTAAATCGTGACTTTGACTTTCTGTCCGATGCATTGGTTTTAATCGGCTATTTTCTCGGTTTAAATCGGGAGGATTTGCTCTTTCTTTTCCCGCCGTTGCGGATGAACTTTCGATTTTGTCTTCGGTTTCATTGCCGATTTCTTTGCTTTAACTTGGCTACTTTTGTGTTTCGTCTATTTTTAAGCTTTACATCGGAGCTTGTCATCGTTTCCTTCTCCGCCGTTGCGGAAGGAAATATGCTAACTCTTCCGATCCATAGTCGTCCGCTCTTCCGATGCATTGTGGTCTTATTCGAAGAGGATAATATCTTTGGTAGCCGCTGTTGCGTCCGCATTCCCGCTTTCATCCCGATTTCAGAAACTCTCCGACGTACAATCTTGTGTTTCTTCCGCTGAGCATGTTGCCGCGGATGGATTAACACTCCGGCCGTCCACCGTTGCGGAAGGAAGTTGGCTTTCAACTTCCGACCCAAAAGCGGTCCACCTTTCGATCCGTATGACAAAGGCGGAAGGCTTGGCGTTTTGATCATTCGCCGTTGTGGAAAATATTTCGCTTTCGCTTCCGATTCAGGCTTTGCTCCCTGTTATCCTCACCGTTGCGGAGGGATTTTTGGTTCAGCTTTCCGTCGGTGCAGAGCAAAATAAGTTTTCAGCCTCCGATTTAGAAACTCTCCAATGTCCGATCTTCTAACTCTTCCCGCCATGCATGTCTCTGCGGCTGGATCCACGCTTTGGCCATCCACCATTGCGGATGGACGAGTGCTTTCAGCCTCTGATTAGAAAGCGCTCCGACGTCTATTTTTCGCGCTCGTGGTGTTGACTATATATACGGGTCGAGGGATTATATTTTTATTATTATTCTCGACTGTTGAGCGCTGTCATTGTTGTGCGTGTCATTCTCACGAGCTGCGAAGGACCCCTCGGTCGGTGTACTTGCATCCAGGTGGCATTGTGGAGTCCTGACCATCGTCGACCCGCCATACTTGCCGTATTGCCACGTAGGCTTTTAATTTTTCCCTTTCCGTTTGAACGGTTGGTGGTTTTCTATGATGGTTTGCTTCCCCGGCCGTTTTCCTTGTCCCGTTCAATTAGATGACTATAAAGGTGGATTTTTATCCTTTTGACCATGGGGTGGGGCATTTTAACCCCGAAGCAGTTTTTTTCCCACGGCTTTCCGTTTGTAGCCTCGCGTGTAGTGGATGGGGGTTTGGTGCAGGCGGCCGTTACGCCACCTGCGCCAGGCCACCCTGTATGTGAAGATAGGTTTGCAAGGGGGGGGGGGGTTTATGGTTTCCTGTAGCATTTGGGGGTTTTCCTTTTTTCCCGAAGCCCTAGTCATTTTTGCCTACGCGGTCCTGCGCAACCCATTTCTCGCTTAGTTTCGAACCCGGGCCGGGGTAGAGGGTGTACCGCAGTGCATAATTCTGCACTATAGGTTGCACTGGGGGTTTTCCTTTGATCAAACTTGCCCTAGGAACCGCATCCTCGAATAGCCAGCATTTAGCCTCACTGTTCTACGCGTAGTTATATTTTAAACCCTAACCTATGGAGGGGATGCATCACAGCGTTCAGTCTGTTGACTAGAAGTCGCCGGGGTAGTGGTGTTGAAAGATTCATTTGAGGGCTTGCGTATTTTTCCCCTATCTGTCCCGCGCAGTGTTTTGATAATGGCACCCGTAGAGAGCGGAGGTTTCCTTCACGATAATAGAGATGTCTTTCCATCCGATTGCATTGTGAGAAATGTTTGGTTTTGGAAAATAGTGGTAGCTTACATAATATTACTGCATATAACTATTTTAAATCATGCTATACATAGACTAATTTACTGAACAATGCACATCATGTTTCAATAGCTCTGTTAGTAAGATCATACACATATGTTAGCCTCGTTAACTAATTGCTGTCATGATACACATAAAAGAAGTAAAACGCTGCACATTGTCATATATGTGTCTACAACTGGAATTGCTTAATGTTACAATGTTCTATATGACAGGAAGAATTTGAGCTCACAATGTCGAAAAGACAAAAGAAGAAGGCCCCTGTGATCGAAGAAGAGCCAGAGGTAGAAGTGGTCACCAAGATAGAATACGTATATGAAGATACTAAATGCATTTCTGGCTTGGAACCTGAATACCAATGGGGGGAAATCTATTGACTGATTACCCGAAGAGAAGTTCCCGACATGGGCTTAGAAGAGGAGTCCATATATGCAAACATTGAAATATCTTCCCTTATGAAGGTCGCCACCAGGCCAGAGATGTTCCCATGCTCCAAGGTAATTGGCTTGATTCTGCCTCGGGAAAATGTAACCACAATGATTCTGGAAAATATTGAGAGGCAGGGATATGCTGCATTTAGCCCTGGATATGTGGCATTGGCTTATCACCTGCCAGAAGCCCAAGTATTCCTATCTGATGACTGGATGAGTAGCATTAGAATGGACCTGGTAGAGAACCTGAAGAGGATATTGCAGGGAAAACATTACTGACACAGACCCACGGGTGAGTATGATACAGTGAGCTTGAGGGTTCCCTACAGATTTATAGCTCTGATGCTTAATAGGATCTTTGGGAGAGCCCATGGCAGATTCTTCAAGATAGAGTCGATACCCATCATTTTTCATGTGGCAACACAAGGGACAGTCTTCAATTGGTCCAGCCTTGTATCCAGCAGTCTTTCTTCTTGCTTGGCCTCAGCCTTGGAAGGGGAGTCCCGAAAAAGGTCTGAGTTTTATATGAGCTCAATACTCATAGAATGTATACTATGCAACCATCCTTTCCCTGGTCTTAGGTGCATCTGGGACAGGCAAAGAATGCCTATCTATGCTGCTTATAGACCACTGTGGGCACACCAGTACCACAGCCATTACAGAGAAGCCTATGAGCACTTCATTATGCCACTACACACACTAATTTTTCAGAAAGAGTGTGATTGTATGTCTGAGGAGGCCATGCAAGTGATACAAGATTACGCAAACTACTATTTGACCGAACATGGCATGTACTTCAGAATGTTTGGGGGCTCAAGAGCACCTTCCCTACTGCCAAAATATGCAACTGATTACATTGTACATAAGGAGGCAGTCAGACAAGTGTTCCTAGATGGAATAGGCAGCTTCCCGTTCGAACACAAGAAGACTACTTATCCTCCCTTGCCCTTCAAACTTGGGAGCTACAGGTTCACTAAGGTGAAACAAGCCGGTGAATTCGTAGAGGAGCTGGAGAGGTTCCATTTTGGTGAGATGCCCTATCACAGAAATGACTCCCACGGTAAAGTGGCTGATCACTGTAAATAAAATAAGGTGCATTTCGAATATACCCATCATTTTGATAGGGAAGAATCTGTCTTCCGGAATGCCCCAAACATGACAGCACTGAAAAGAAGATTCACGAAGAAAATCACCACCAAGGGGGGAAAGGGAGATGAACAAGAAAAGGCAGAGGAAGAAGACCAAAGGAGAAACAAAGAAGCCCAGAGATTGGCACAAGAAGCTGTAGAGTGGTTGCACAATGAAGAGGAAGGGAAAAGAAAAGCTGCTCAAGAAGCAGCTGAGAAAGCCCAGGAAGTAGCTAAAGAGGCAGAAGAAGCAGCTAGAAAAGCAGTTGAAGAAGAGAAAAGAAAGCTCGATGAGGAGCTACAACAGCAGGAGGCAGGGAGGGTGAAGCTGACACAGACTGAGACAGAACAGTCAGCTTCTGACATAGCTGGGGGGCAGACCCATGATGTTGAGAACCCCGAGGTTTAGGATCCACAAGTACCTACTGCCAGCACTCCCATGATCCCCACTCTCAAGCTGGTTCCTTTTGTCCAGAAGAAAGGGGAAGAAATCCCCGATTTCAACACTGTATATTATGATAAGGCAACAAAGAGAATAATAAAGAGAATAGAGAGGAAGGTTGAGGCGGAAGGTCTACTTGGTAAGATGATAATGGATACGGATGTTATGTTAGGAACAGACCAAGATCCAAGATTTACCCTAAGATCCGGGTATGCATTTATCCAAGCTTCAGAAGATAATGTAGGCAAGATAATAACTGACCTGGAGTAGTCCAAGAAATCCTCTGCTCAGCTGAAGAATACATTGAGGAAAGAGAGGGAAGAAAGCAACAGGATCAAGAGTAAATATGAAGATATGCAAAGGGAAATGAATTCCTCAAGAGCTGAAGTACAGGCCCCCCAAGGAGAAATACAAGTGCTGGAAATGACACAGGAGTCTCTTGAAAGAGTATAGAAAGAATACGAAGGGTTAAGAATTGAAAAGGAATAGCTGCTGGCAAAGGTGGAGGAACTAGAAGAGCAGCAAAAGATCCTCTTGCGGGCAAATGATCTGCACACCCAAGAACTGAAGAAGGAACACCAGGAGCATATTTCCTCGCTAACAACTGATCTAGAGGAAGCAAGAGAACAAAAGGTTAACCTACAGCCATTCAAAGAGCATGTCTTGGCCCAAAAGGCCAAGATGCTACAGCTACCAACTGTTGTTGAAGAAGAAAGATGTAGAGTGCTGCAGATCGATGGATGATTGGAAGAGATCTTGGAAACTGCATCTTACTTTGTGGACAAATCTCAGGATGTCCTCGAGGTCCTGACTGCAAGAATGGCGAGGCTAGAAAACAACGAAGAAACTCTAGCAGAGCTGCCATCAAAAGATAAACAGGCCCTTAAACGGGATTATGACCTGGTAGAGTTCGCCATCAACACAGCTAAAGATTTCAAGGAGGCAGTTATAAAGACAAAAGGATTATGCACCGAGTTTTTCAGAAGACTTCTCATTACCTACAACCGGTGCCAAATAGAAGCTGGGCAGAGGCTCGAGGCTTTCCCGGACCATGACTCATTTTTGGAGTTTTTGCAGAAGAAATATCAGGATGAAGAAGCAAGGATGCTGCACATTAAGGCCATTGATGACCAGATTCTGAGAAGCGAAGTAGGCCATGCAGCAGTTAGTGTGCAGATCCTGGAGGACCAGCTTCGATTAAGCGCAGCAAGAGTGGAAGCCATAAAGAACCAGGCAGAAAAATTCGAGATCAACATTCAATTTTTGGAACCCTGCGCATTTAAGGGCATTGCCTCTGATGCTGCATCATGGAAGAAGTTTCTAGATGCTCAAGTGGGACCCTCCTCATGAAGGATCGGTCATTACTGTAATTTGTAACTATTTTTTTTTTGTAAAACATTTAAGAGAAGAAAAACGATGGGAACGAGGGGTGGGGAATCCCAAAGGCCACTTTGGGCAGCCCAACAGTCTCACCCTTTTGTATAAAGTTAGAAAGCTTAGAAGGGAAAAGGACTTTTTCCCAGTTAGATGGATGAAGAGATATTGTAAGAAGAACTATTTCCTTTTGTAATAGATAAATACAGTTTTCCTGTTGGAGAAAGCTTGGTGGAATATTCAAATATGTGCTATGGATTTGTTGAAGAGGAACTATTTCATTTTCAACTTTGTATCCATTAACTGTGAGACCGTTCTAACTCTTTGAACCTATGTTCCTGTATGAATGTTCTCCGGTTTATTTTATAAATATTTTCACCATGAGTAATGTATGCTGCTTATGAAATAGTTGGCTATTTGATTGTTGAAATATCTTTAATATTTCATGTGTTGTAGATAAGAATATCAGCTACCTGTAATTTCTGTTTATAATGCATGAATAAGCCACATTACTCATAAATAAATCATAATCGGGCTCCCCGGGGATAGGTAGATAGTTAGGTAGATAGGTAGTTCATTTCATTATTGCATATATGATATAGATGCATGTGAGCCTAAGACGGAGGTAAGAACTTGCCCATCACATTGTGACTGCTCCCTGCATCCTCATCACCCTGCATGGTTAATTAGGTATATGCATCTCATACATTAAGTCAAAAATTTACAAAAACTCGGTGGACCGGACTGCAACCGGTGAAATCTTTGTTTTGTTACTTTGACCTACGGTAGCCGGACCGCAAACCGGACGAATTCCCTATACCAAATAGTCAACGACCTAGTTGGGAATGTTGACTGGGGAGAATCCCTTACTGTTGTCGCCTGCGAATTTCCAGGCCTCAACACAACCTTGAAGGATGTTGGTGCTCAACTTTAATTAGCTAACATTCTTTACATTTTGTGACAAACAACGCTATGTCGACCTTTAACTTAGGCCAGAAAAAGTATTTCTTTACTGTAGATATAATCTTTTGATATCCTGTATGCCTCGAGTAGGGTTTCCGATGAAATTCCATGAGGATGCTGGACCTGATGTCCCCTCCTTCTGGAACATACAATCTTTCTTTGGACAACAATAGTCCGGTCTTGTATACCTTATACTCTTTTTGTTGTTGAAATAACCTATCCTCCTGGACTTTATTGAGGATTTCAACATAGAAACGGCCAACTCCATTTTCCATCCTAATCCTCTCTTGCAAATCCCAATCGGTTTGACTTAAGGTCACCCCATATAACATATGGGCTTGTCGACTGAAAGCAATAAAAATTTCATTCTCCTTGCCCTTTATATGCTTT
This sequence comes from Pseudotsuga menziesii, assembly GCA_001517045.1. Lineage (NCBI taxonomy): Eukaryota > Viridiplantae > Streptophyta > Pinopsida > Pinales > Pinaceae > Pseudotsuga > Pseudotsuga menziesii. The sequence continues at coordinate 234,543 of LPNX010813719.1, read as the reverse complement.
AACTCGAAATGATACTCATTAAGGAAGGCTAACCATATGGCCTGCTTGGCATTTAGATCTAGATGATCAAATAAATACTTCAAAGTCATGTTTTATGTCTTTAAAAGAAATTTCTTCCCCAAGAGGTAGTGCCTCCACATATTTAGGACGTGGATAATGTTCGCTAACTCAAGATCGTGGGTGGGATACTTTTGTTTGTGTTCCCTTAACTTCTGTGATTCATAACAGATCATGTAATTGTTCTGTAAGAGGAATCCTCCGATCCCTTCCTTGCTTGCCTTCGTGCAAACAATGAAATCCCCATCAGGATCCACAATTCATAGTATCGGTGCGGTCGTCAAAATATGTTTAAGCTTCTGAAAACTTTCCTCGCACTTAGTCATCCATAAGAACTTGTTTTCCTCCTTTTACAAGGTAGTCATGGGACAAGCAATCCTCGAAAAGTTATCGATGAACTTTTAGTAGTAACCAGCTAATCCCAAAAATGACCTAATGTTAGTGACACTGGTAGGGGTAGGCCAATCCTCTATGGATTTAATATTGTCTGGGTCAATGGCTATCCCTTTCTCGGAGACGATGTGACCTATACACTATATCTATGGTTTGTAAAAATCACATTTCCTAAACTTACTGTAAAGCTGGTGTTCCCGTAACACCTGTAGTACTATGCGGAGATGCTCCTCGTGTTCCTCTTTAATCTTAGAGTAAATTGGGATATCGTCTATAAAGACCAATAGAAATTTATCCAGGTATTTAGTGAAGTTATTGTTCATCATACACATAAAATTCGTAGGTGCATTGGTCAACCCAAATGGAATTACTAAAAACTCGTAGTGGTCGTATTGCGTACGAAAGGTAATTTTATGAATATATTCATCATGTATATGTACCTGATGGTAACCGGACCACAGGTTTATCTTTCAAAAATTTGGGTGCCTCCTACTTGATTGAACAAGTCATCGAACCTATGGATTGGGTAACGGTTCTTGATGGTCATCTTGTTAAGTTGGCAGTAATCGATCCACATCTGCATCATACTGTCCTTCTTCTTTATGAAAAGTATAGGGGGTCCCCAAGGGGACACAGTAGGTCAGATATAACCCTTCTCAATCAACTCTTGTAACTGCAAATTGAGCTCCACCAGATCTGGTGCGCTCATGTGGTATGGGGCTTTTGAAGCAAGAACTGACCTTGGTGTCAATTCTATGGAAAAATATAAGCCTCATTTCAGTGGTAATCTTGGTATTTCCTCAAGAAATACATTCATAAAGTCTATGAGAACTGGAAATTCCTTGATGTGCTGCTCTCTCTTAGCTTCTACATCTTGGATGTTCATTATAAATAGTTTCCATCCTTTCCTAAAGCACTTCTTTACTTGTAAAGAAAATTATTCCTAACAAAAACCTTTTTAGGTATTCCTTGAATCTTTGTCTGATTCCCTTGGCTATATGTGCACAAGATTGACTTGTGTAGACAATCGAGCATGACATGGTGGTGTTCCAGCTAGTCCATGTTAATAAGTGCATCATACTATCCTACTGGTAAAATGTTCAAATTTATCCTAGCAGGGAAACCATTTAAGTTTACTTCACAATCTCTAACTATTTCAGAAACCTTTCGTTCCGTACCTGTGGCTAGTTGTACCATCCATGGTTTCTCATGTCTAACTTTGTCTAGTTTACATAACTTAGCAATTTTAGGTGATACATAGCTTCGGAAGGCACCGGGGTCAATCAAAATTGAAATAGAAGTGTTCAAAACCTTACCTTCTATTTCAACCATAGTATCCTGATGATCTTCCTATTGACCATCTAAGGATGCATAAATCCTTGGTGTGCTAGCTATGTTTTCTACCATTGGTTCTTCTGGTAAATTTGCAGTGGGGAAAAATTGGCTCCCCCATTTGTTGTTTGTCTGTTAGCATTTGGTGCTAGTACATTTGGTTTTGTACCTGTCTTATTGTTCAGTTCTTATTGGATGGAAAATTGTTGTTCTATTTTCTGTAAGGAGGTGGGTTGAAACCTAGTTTACAGTTGTCTAAGAAGGTCCTAGACCTGTCTTGAATTCTATTGATGTTTTCCTGCTGTAGCTATCCATGCTCATAGAAAATTCTAGCTTTGTGTAGGGTGGTTTCTAGAGTTTTAGGAATTTCAAATTCAATTCTCTCTCAAAATTTGGAAGGAACACATCCTAAAAACTGCTATATTTTCACTTTCTCGTCCTTTGTGTAAGGTACATAGTGTAACAGATCCAAAAATATGTTAATGAAAGCATCCATGGTCATGGATCCCATCCTTAGCTCATGAAATTATTTCATCTACCTATCGTAGAATCTTTCAGACATGTATTTCTCCTGAAAAATTCTGTGAAAGTTACTCCATTGGATTTCTTTTACCTCATCTTTCTTGGCATGCTTTAGGTCTCTCCACCATCTAGCTACTTTTCCATTTAAATTATAGATGGCTAGATTGGATTTCATCTCACTAGAGTAGTTGTGTACTTGGAAGTATTTGCTCATACCTAGAATCCATTCTTCATCTTTCTCCCCGGTGTTCATCTCTCCTTCATAGGTTGGGGCTCTTATCTTTTTGAACTCCCCTTGGAGGTTGTCATCATTCCTCTATTCTTTCTGCATGGAGAACGTGAATTTTCACTGGAAAGACCATGATAATCTCTTTCTGGAGGTTCAGGTGTGTGTTCTTCTTTTGGGCTACTAGCCTATTTATGATAAAAATATTTCTTGAATTTGTTGGTTGAATGAGTAGGTTGTCCATGTTGGATTCCTCCCGTCATGTTCCATAGTAAAGCTTCATTAATTGATTGCTGGTCTTTTCTTTCATTCATATTATCATCTTTGAAACTTTGTAAGTCTGCTTGCAGACTTTGTATGGTTTTCTGCATATCAGAATTTAATTCAACCACCAGTTCTTCTTCTCATGTGGGGGTAGTAAGTTTTACTTGCAGACTGTTGTCTACTTCCGTGTTCATGATCATAATTGTTCTTTGAATCTTGGAATGTAAAATTTTTAATAACAAATAATTTCCTGTTAGTTAACAAAATTTCCAATATAAATTATTTTTGCAATCAATGTTTGGTAACGCCCATTAGGTCTCCTAGTGTTTGAATCTAGGCTCTGATACCACTTATAATGTCCCTAAAAATCGTTAAAAAAAAATTGTAGGTCAGTTAAATGCTACATTTCAAGGACATTGCTTTAATTTCTGCGGAATGAAACTTAGTTGTCTAAGTGTTGTAAGCTGTTTTCCCCTCTACTTACTTTTGTTTCCTGTTTAATACTGGTATGTTTAGGTGATGTTGTTATATTTTACTTGGATACGTTTATGAGGTTTCTCTATCTGTCTAATGGTTTCAGATATTTTGTTGATGCTTGTTAGTTTACATTTTACTTCTTATTTATATGTCTTACTTTTCGTTTATGGTTTTATTCATTAAAAAGGATGACTTGACTTTGTATGTCAAGGGGTGGAGTGGCGGGATTTTATCCCTTGAGGGACCACTCAGAAAGGTAAAGGTTCCTACTTCTTTAAGGGGCTTACTTAGTTTGTTGTGAATTAATGCAGGTTCCTACTCTTGTGCAGGTTATTCCAGCGGAAAATTTTGTTTAAGACCGTAGTAAAAATAAAAGCATCCTACAACACTAGATCTATACTACACTATCCCGTTCAAGTTGGGTTAAAGGAGGACTAAAATCCTAGGCCTAACTGTGCCTAAGTCCTATGTTTATGAGAAATTGATTTAAATGTATGGTTATAAGATTTATGGTAGACATTATTATGTTTAAGGTTTTAGAACCTTATCCACCTTGATATGCATGCTTTGTAAACTTTATGGTATAACTTGTAGGGTTTATGGAATATGCCATATGCCATCAACAACCTTGTAATAACATGGAAAATGTGGGTTTTATGATTTTAACATTGGGAGGGTGGTACACTATGGATTTTCGACAAGAGCAGAACTATAGCTCTATGGGTTTTGATTTCATGGATGGTGGAGGATAGGGTGGTGACTTTAATATGGAAGCGTGGGAATTTGGCCTCAAGCGTTGTTTAGGGTCGACATGTGTTTCATTTGGCCTTGGCTAGTTATTGTCTGGTTGGTCTTGTGCTCCAAGGAGCTATGCTGTGAAACTTTCAACAACCTTCTCGCTCCTTCGTGAGGTAAGTGATATCATGGTTTGCGACACTGTAATTTTTTTTTTTGCTTATGTCTACAACTGGCATACTACTAATTGTTTTGTACTTGTTTTTGTAGGTGACAGAGGGTGGCTTAAGCATGGCTTTAATGGTGGTCTACACAACCTCTTTGTGGGTAAACACCAACAAATGAAAAAAGCCCTTACCTCTGCATGTTTGTTTTTGGCAGAGATTTGAACTTTGGGTTGGGAGAAGTATCTTTGTGTAGTTTTGATTGGTTGGGTTTGATATATGGTTTGGGCATCCAATGGATGCGAATATGTTAGTTTTTTACATGCTAGTTTCCATATGTAAAAGGTTTGGGGAGATACTTGACTGTCCAGAGAGGCTTCGGATCTGTGTATAAACTCATCATATTGAAACGTTTTTGTAATGGGATTCTATTTGATTTTAATATTTTAATGGAAATATCTCCATTTAACTTAATGGTGTGTTTCGTAATGCTTACAGTGCCATTTCTTGCAATGGCATCGTGGATAGCTTGATTGTACATTTTATATATTTTATGCAATGAAGACTTGTATTGGTAAATCGTTGATGTAGGGATTTAATAAATATCATGGTTGGGGTTTTACCTTACAACCGTGATCTTGGAAGATTGGCTCGGCCCTTAGGTGGATACACAACATGTAAATATGGGTTTATGTTTATTAATAAAGTGTCTGTGTAATTATTGGTTATAAGAGCGTAGCTCAAATTATTTAAACTATCGGTTTAATGAAGTTCTCGTGGAAATCCTGGGAGGTGAAACCATTGCTGTACAAGTCATAGCATTTACATTTTGTGTTTTAGCAGTGGTGCCTATAGGATTCGATCTTGATATGTTTAACAATTTCGACTTGTGGTTTAATTTAGTAGTTATGTTTTTTTTAGCCGTGGTGCTTACAGGATTCGATCCTGGGTGCACTAAGTTTAATTATTTAATGATAAACAGAATGACTCAGTTGTTAATACTTTAGTTTATATAAATGGTGAGTTTAGTTCTATGTTTATCATTTTAGTAATTTGATATGTTTGTACGTGAATTGGCCTACAGCTAAACCTTCGCAAGTTTTGATGGCTGTGCTTTGTTTAAAATATTTTGTAATGTAATATGTGATCAAATTTATCCTGCAGCCAATCCTATATAGGATTTGATGGTTGGGTCGGGTTTAATAAAACTTGTTGGCATTTATGTTTTCTTAGCATGGCTTTAATTCTTATTTTAAAGGCTTTGAATATGTTGTTTATGTTTGATTTTAACATGGAAAAATGGAAGCATACGTTCTGGAAATATTAAATCTGGCAGCATTGGAAATATATGTTCAAAGTTGGATTTTAATGGTGTGAGAGATTTGAACTATGGTTTAGTTTATTCCTTTTAGTTGATAGTTTATTAATTATATTAAAATGTTTTGAACATATTTTTAAGTTTTAGAGCTCAGATATTTGATCTCTGGTATGTAGGTTTATAACTTTGTAAATGGTTTGTTTTTAATGAATTCTCTGGTTTATATTTTAAATTTTTGAGCAAAGTTTCAATAGCTATATTATTTAAATAACTAGGGCTTTAAAATCTAATAAATACATATAAGACAAGTAAAAAAATACTAAAGAATATAAACTATATTTTTACTAGCCAGGTAATAATGTTTAAGCAAATAAATTCAGGTTTTAAGGCTCTTTAAATAAAAGAGGAATCTAGTTGAAGAAACCATACAATATATAGATTGTTATTCTAGATTATAACCCTACTTTAATAAAATATGTAAGAACTAAAGAGAAGGTAGAAACCCTCATACCCACAACGTGTAGGTTTCCTGATGGCTAGAACCCTGCACACTTAAGCACACAAAATTAATAAGAACACGGATAATTTTGACCTCGGATCTGTCAACTAAATAACTTGGTAACTACCATGTTCCACCCAACCATGACCTAGAACCGTTCTTGGTTTCAATGCAAGTCCCCCTGAGCTGGTTCCAACATGCAAGTAATCTAGACCTCTTAAAGGTAAGGCTTCACATATCTGGGATAACAGGTTATGTACCAGATTTATTTTCCTTTTTGTAAAAATGCTCTCCAAGAACTCTTAGGAGAATAATGATCAAATAACATAGAATGGGATCCGCAAGCATTTCTTTGGCTTGGGTCTTTATAGATAATCTTTAGGAAAAAGGACGGTTAAATTTCAGTTACATCAAGAATCATTCATTTTCTTGAAATGGTCTTTTACTTAATTTAGGTGAAATTAAAATTTATTTATCTTAACTTGGGAACTCTTTGACTAGTTCCTATTTTGACTCTTTTTAGGTACTAATATATTTAATTAATTATTTTAGTAAATAATAATACATNTATATATATATATATATATATATATATATATATATATATATATATATATCATTGTTAAGATTTTACTTTGGGTATCATATAGCATGATCCCTAAACCACATGGTACTTTCTTTAGCTTATAATCACTTCTTTCATTAAGACCTTCAGGTAAGGCTGGTCAACTAAGTTAGGGATCTCTAAACCCCTTGCATGTTGGATTACCTAGTATATCGTGGTAGTTCTTGAGTGTTTTATGAGAAACAAAAATTCAAAATTTCATTTAATTAACTTAAAAATAAGTAAGATGAGGTCGATGTTTTATTAGAGTCACTTTCACTCAACATAATTAATTTTCAGTAACTCCTAGTGTTATTCAGAGCCCATAATCAATGCTAAAACATAGAGAGTTACACCTTAGTGTAATTATAGAGCTTCTCGCTCAACACTAATGCTAGGATGTAATTGTATAATACACCTAGGGATACAATGGCCAATGATCCGATGTTTCAAAGATTATGCTCAACATCAATTTGGAATGCTTCACGGATTATGCCCAACACTTCTAATTCTTATATTTTCATGTGCTTCGGAGCTGCATTCTCAACACAAATGTTTCCTAACTCATATGTTCCATAGATGACACTCAACAAAAAAAATCAAATACTCATGTGCTTCAGAGCTCTTGCTCAACACCATCATCAATTACTCATGTGCTTCAGAGCTTGCACTCAACACAAACATCAAATACTCATGTGCTTTAGAGCTCATGCTCAACACAAACATCAAATACTCATGTGTTTCAGAGCTCGCACTCAACACAAACATCAAATCACTCACATGCTCCAGACCTCATGCTCAACACAACATCTCATCAGTTATGTGCTTCATGGTCCACGCCCAACACATGAAATCATATACATGCTAAGTAAAACATATGCATTTGGCTTACGCCCAATATATCAAAGAAATCATCATTCTCATGTGTAGTGACATCTTATGCCCAATATACAAAATATAACAACAAAGCAACATCACATGAAATGTGACTTATGCCCATAAGTGTTAGGTCCAAAATTTAGGATATTACATTGGGAAATTCCTAAAACACCATGGATGGAAAGGACCTACCATCTCTGTGAGAATATGAACATTGAGGATGAAAATCACTTCCGCTTAGAGTGCCCTACGTACGCCCACATTAAATCTCAGTTTCATAATCTTTGTTGCAATGCCGACCTTCCTAGCTTTTTAACATGTCAAAATTATAATGAGCTCGGGACGCTTCTTTCCAAGCTCTTTGAGCATTGGAATACAATTTTAAAACAAACTAAATAATTCATCTCTTTAGGTCCGATAGACCAAGTTTGATGTCAGTGGACATTAACCATCATCATCATCATCATATTGTTTAAAAAATATAAATTTCACTTTAATATTTCTAATTGAGATGATTATATATATATATATATATATATATATATATATTCACAATAATTTTTATAATCTAAAGCTATAATTTTAACCAAAAAAATTACAATAAAATTTTAGTGATAATAATGTATTTTCTTTATACACAATGTGTATATATATTGATGATGATGATAACTTCCACATAGATCAATTTTGGTTTATAGGACCTTAAGAAGTGTATTACTTGGATTGTTTTAAAATTTTGTTCATGTGCTCAAAAAAATTAGTCAGGAGTTTTCTAAGCTCATTATAGTTTTTCCAAGTTAGGAGGTTAGAAAAGTTTGTATTGTAACAAATATTATGAAACTAAAACCTAATATGAATGTAAGGAGGGTACTTTAAAACTTTAAAAGAAAGTGATTTTCATCCTCAATACTAAAACTCACAAAAATGGCTAACCCTCTTTGCACAAGGTTTAGATAGCCTAAAATATATTCCACTTCATCTTCTAGAGTTAATTATTTTTGTTAATAATATTTTAAAATTGTGTAAACTATTATTTAAATGTTTTTTTTTTGAAAAAAACAATTATTTTGTTATTGGTTTTGGTTAATATTATTTAAATGAATTTCTTTTGGATAATGAAAAAATATTTTCTTTAATGATGAGTAATATGTGATCCTAATGATTATGATTATTGAGATTATTTTTTATATAATTTATTATTTAAATTTATTGTTTTGAAAATTAATTTAATATTTTTATTAATATAATTTAGAGGATGATATCTTTTATTATTTATTTGATGAAATGATTTTGAAAAATAGATAATCTCAATTTATTTTCTTTAAAATCAACAATTTAGTATATTTAATTCTTAAAACATACTTTTTAAAATACAACATATTTATTGGTTAACTCATTGAAAATCCAATGATTTGTTTTCTTAAAATAAACAAAAAAAAAATTAACCATCAAAAATTTCATCAATTAAATAAGACTATAATTTCCTTAAATTTTATTTTATCAAACTTATCAATTTGTTTTTTTCAAATGGAAAGATCCATGAGAAACCCAGCAATAATTTCCCACATTAGTGGATGGTAGAGGTGGTAAACTGCTGGCCATCCTCGCAGAAGGCCTAACCCCAAAGGACTCAAGGCTCAAAGCCGTGACCTCTCCCCAAACCGAGAGAGTGTGCGCATGTCTTACCAATTGAGCTAACCCTTGGGACTATCAAACTTATCAAATTTAAAGATTTAAACTTTCACTTTTATAAACCTATAAACTTTTAAACGTCCTCCAACTATAAATATAAATTTCCAATAAATTCATAACAAATTAAAAAACATATTTTAACTCATCCCTTCTGTATAATCTTTAAAACTCACATAAAAAAACAAATTTCTACATTAAAAACTCTATTCCACAGCGGACGAAGAATGTAACTAGGAATCCACCTTTGAATTCATACGCCTAATTTAACACAGTGCTTTTTCATTAATGAAAATGTTGCTATTAGGTCAATAGTGGTAACAAATGTATATATATTGGAGTTGAGGGTAGGAAACAACGGTGAGGTCTTATGGTTGACTTGACGGAAGTTCGGTTTCGATTCCTGTGGGGGAGGTGTTAGTAGAACAGTGTTACACCTGAGAAAATTCCTGTATGACCGCGATGGAGGCCATACTCTCGATGGAAGCCCTATCCAACATTTAGCCTAGCCCCGAGTCATGAGTTTGATATCCAGGTGGTAAATAGACAATGCTCGCTGGGTTTCTTGAAAAGGTTATCACAGTTACAATATATATATATATATATATATATATATATATATTAATTTAATTTAATTTAATGGTGTTATAGATGATGTTTAAAGTAGAATGGATTCTTATTTATTATAAAACTATAATAGCATTTGCACCGAGAGTTGCAAAGGAACGCCGAGAGGGTAAAAATATTGAGTCCTCACCTAAACCTTTCTGACTTACCTTGGGAGACTAGAAATTACATTTTGATAATACTTTTATGGCTACTACTGACTCGACTTACAATTGAGGTTTTACCTCAAGACATTCATGACTAAATAAGTTAATCACATCCCGGATCGGAGGATCAATATATCTCTTTCCCCCCCTTTGCACTTAATAATTTTCCTCAATGAACCTTGTTTGTTTGGATTTATTGACTTTGAGAATATTTTTTACCTTGTTTTCCAACTTGTCTTTCTTGATCCCGATTCCTGCTTTCCAAATTTGGGAAGCGAAAATCCCTTTTTTGGAGGTTCGTTGAAGTTTGTTTTTCAATTTCCGATTTTCAATGTTCAGATCTCGGAAGTCCAATAATTTTCAATAAGGAAATGTCCCTTTTTCAATTTCCAATTTTTCAATATCCAGGTTGTGGAAATTGAAAATATAGTTATTTTTCAAAGGGTTTTATGATATTTGCGATTTCCAATTTCTGATTTTCGGATCACGAAAGTCGGCAATATCGCTTTTTACACTTATTATTTTTATCTTTTAGATTTCCGCCATTTTCCTTTGCATGTTCAAAAATTGAAAAACTCACAAGTTTGTTGGTCGAATATTTACTTCTCGATTTACAACTTCGGAAGTTCGAAACGCGGAAATCGGAAATCACAATTTTTTGGACCTTAGCACTATCCTGTTATATTTTGTCGCTTCGATCATAGCCATCCATATATCCTAGATCTACGGTCTAGATAATTTTTGTCGTTTAATTTTTTGTTTTAAATTTGTTTGAAGTTACGACTATTTTTACCAATTTTCTCGTGCTTTCTTGCTGTGTTTGAATATTTTAATGCAGATGTTTCCTTGCTCTAGCTCACGAATTTACAATTTTCTAAGATTTTTCACCAGTAAGTAATTACGACTTGACTGTTTTTTCTATTGGTTTGAACTCGTGTCACTATTTTAAACATGGTTTCCAAAATTCAATTGGAGATAATGTCCACCACATCCAGGAACACTAGGTTGAAAACAAATCTTCAGTAGCAAAAGAACAAAGACCCTAACTCTGGTGTGTTCACTGGTACCAGTGGGCATGTGTCTGATACCTTGTACCTAGACTGGTCCAGGATTTATGCTATTTTTGACAATGACGATTTATCCTTTGTCACCCATGATCAGTCGGCTTATGAACGAATTCATAGTTCTCAGCTTCACTGTATTGCTGGTAGACCCTATTTCATGCCCTATACAAACCCTGTTAAGTGGGCATTTAATTATGAAAACCCTAAGGAACACTCTTTCAATGAAAATACCCATACTCCCATTGCATTGTTCCATTCTGGTGTATTAGCTAGGGCTTAGGCACTTGGACCTCCTAGAAATATTTTGACATTGAAATTTCTTGATGAGGACATTACCTGATTCAACTATGAAGAGGTGGTCATGTCTTGGATGGAAAACACATAACTCATTAGGGAACAGTTGATAACCTCCACTAATTCCTATCCAATTTCCTAGTTTAGGGAACCATTCTCATTACTAGCAGCTATGTTTTGTCTCTTGTATGGGTTGGAAAACTGCTCCTTGTTCAAATCCTAGTGGGTTCCTGTGGCTCATCACATTTTTCTTACAGGTGATTCTTTCAATTGGGCACAGGTTTTATCTTTCAATTTGAAAGATGAAATTGAGAAGTATCAGAAAGCCTCGACCAACCGAAATCCAGCATTTTACATGTCATGGTTTGTGATAGATTCTTTCTGTGCAACTTCTCATTTCCCTGTTTAAATTGTAATTGGAACAAGATTTCTCCCCCAGTGCACATATATTTTTTTGATATGTGGGAGGACAATTTCGTTCCTTGAATTTAGGATATCTACGACGTATTCCTTGGGTCGATGTACCATAAAAATTTCAAGGACGACGCTTTGGCATTTTCTCAGATAGCAAGGGAATTAATTCTAGTACATGGCGATTGGTATGTCGGAGAATATTTCTCTTATATGAGGATTTGGGGCAACAATACAATGCATTTGCTACCAAGAATTGTCCCTGATCGTATGGTAATATAGGAATTCGCCTTTCAGACGGTTATTGATGGGGATTTTCCAAAGCTGACAAAGCACAAGAAAAATGTGTGGCCCAAATTTCCCTTGTATCTGGACTCCCTTGTACTTTAGGATTCGACCCATGTAACTATGCTGAGTAAAGAAATTTCTATCATGAATTTGGGAGAGGCACCCAAGAGGATGCATGACCCAAAATCTTATCTTTCCAACCTCTTTGGACATGAGTGTGCTAATTCTCATTTTGTTCATGAAGATGATTCTGATGATTCTATGTTTAGAGAAGCTGTGGATTTTCGAGAGGCAATGGGAAAGATCAAGGATCCAAAGGTTAAGTTTCATCTCTACAAATACCAAAAGGACATTAAGGATCGTACTCTTCATTACAGGGAAACTAAATTGAAGATAGAGCAAGACCTTCAAAATCAAAACATGGATAAATAAGCAAAAGAGCAAGAAACAAGCTCTGTTGGTGCTCTCACTACTGAGTCTAAGGACAAAGCTAAGGGCATCCTTGATGGTCCTTCCATTCCTCAACCTACCTCAATGGAAGACACTTTGCAAAAGGGAACATAGTTTAAGAAGAATCTTGAGAGACTCAATTCTCAATTGCAAACTTAGATAGAAATAGCCAAGTCACAGCCTAAGAAGCAAAAGACCCAATTGAAATATGAGCAGTTCCAATCACAATAGGATCCCAGGGAAGAACAGATGGTGTCGCTGTTGCAAATTGCTCAAAGAGAACAAGTACTCATGCAAGTCCCTCCCATATGACAGGTAAATCCTCTGCCTCCCTATGATGTTGAAATTCATGACATAGACAGTGGTCTTGAGGAAGAGACTGGTCCTTCCACTTGTCTAGATAGTATTTTGACTTCCTTGGTATCATCGATTCCCAGTCCTAAGGAGTCTGAATTTGTTTTAGGTGCATCATTTTCTCGAGAGTATTTTCTGAAATTAATCTTTCACCAGTTCTGGAACCTACCACTACTATTCCCACAATACTAGTTGACGCACCCATTCATACTTCTTCTCCTCCCCATTCACCACCTCATCTTATCCCAACATCCCCACTTTCTCAGCTTCATGAGATAAACATTCCTTGCATCTCTACAACTCTTTCCCCTAAAGTTGATACACCTACAATCAATTCCTCTTCATTCCTCATGTTTACTTATTTTACTTCTCCTATGAACATCTCGTCCCTCAATACAGAAATCCCTCTTTCCCAAAGAGAAACGGATCCCCTAGTTACCACTTAGTAGAAAACCATTTCACCCCCTGAAGGAATGGCATATTTTGGAGAATATGTTGTGGTATATATGGGAATATACTACTGGAGTAAGAAAGACAAATCTGTGATCAAGAGAGGAGCTAAGAGGACAAGAGAGGGCTGAGCCAAACAGATGCCTTCCCTCATTAAGGTTATATGGAAATCAAACACCCTTGATATCAAGCAAGGGGCATTAGATATAGAAACTGCTATGGGAGATTTTGTAGGGGATAATTAGGACTCTGTTTCACAACTGAGTGTGAGCCTTACTGATAAGGAACAAGAATTGCAAAATACTAGATTGGAATTGGCAACATCTAAGGCAAAACATGCACAAGAGGTTAAGCAGTTGAAACAAGAATATGAGAGTAAAATCAAGCAACGGTAGAAGAAGACAGAATATATCAAGCATCAGCTTGGAAAATCATATGTTCTCAATCAATATCAAGCAGAAAATATTGTCATCCTTGAGCAATAGGTGAAGGATGCTCATAGAGAATCAACAACCTCTTCTTTTTCAAATATGACACCAGAAGAGTTTAAGCAGGTACTCTACAAAGTGCATGAAGGTTTTTCACCAGGCCATGGTCATTCTATATACCTATTTTGATGAGAAATAGAGTTTTTATAATTCATTTGGGAAACATTCTGAAACTTTGGAAACCCACCATGATCAAACAAGAGTACCTATGGATTTCGAATAGGTGATAGATGGGAAAATGCATATCTCACATAGGAGACATGATATGCCAATTTGGACAATATGCAAGACAAAATGACTGAGGTCATAATTGAGACATGGGAGAATATCTGTAACTCAGTGAAAGATATAATCAGAGAAGGACAGTCGGCTTGTGAACGTAGGTGGTCATCTTCTAAAGTTTTGCTTAGTTATTTGGACTTTCCTGTGTTAGATCTTATTGCTCAGGAGCCTTCACCAAAACTCTAGCTGGAACAGATTAACCACCATTTTGATGTAGCTAAGGAGTAGATCCAATAGATACATAAGCTCACCATATAGGAGATCGAGATATGGATTGAGATCCCTTACTCTTTGATGGCTCTGATACAAATGTACCTGAAAGAGTGGAAGAAAATAAAGAATAAGGACATCACCTCCCAAATATGAAAAACATAAATCCACTTGAGACATGCCCATTTTCAGGAGATTGACGAGATGATGAACCTACATGCCAAGTGGCGTTCCACCCTAGGAAAACCTTGAAACTATTTGATTTTGTAATCCCACGTCTTGGGAATTTTATTTTCTTGTAAAATTTGTAATACTATTTAAAGGGAGAAATTTCCCAAGTATAGTGGGGACTTTTAGAGAGTAAGTTGAAGGTTTACACAGGAGAAAGGAATACCGAGAACATAACAGGAAAGTTTGTGGTTTTAGAAATTTCTAATTTTTTGCAGATTAATAAAATTACAGTCATTTCATATTATTTCATGGTTCGTCATTGTTGTCCACTTTTCCCCACTTGCGCGACCTAGGTTCTGTGCAGCCTGCCAATCCAACAACTACCTGAGATACTGCCCCGATAGAGAAAGCCCCATTGGAAACACCTGCGAAGCAAGCACAATCTCACCCGAGATATTTCATAGATGGGTAACCACTGGAACCATGTTTCCACGATTGTCGGGGAAGTATAGTCCCTTGGCTCACAACCAAGGAGGTCAATGAAGGCAGCAGGGCGGCTGGACGGAGGAGTCGGTTTGGCACGACCGAGCACAACTTTATTTCATCGCGTACGACCTGACGTTCCTTTCCCCCTCACAGCTAGCACAACTCATGTGGCGCAACTGACTCACATCAATTGACTCTATTACTTAAGTCGGGATTCATAACATGAATTATACATAATGATATATATTTATACAGTTTCAATTCAGCCAAATATTTTGTTCGTCCAACTACCAATTGCAAGAAACTAACAGAAACTGAACCACATTTTAACATTATTTGGAAAGCAACTATTAATCAATCACATAAACATTCACCACATCAATCATTCATTTGAACATAAGAAATAACGTGGAAACCCATCTAAGAAAAACGACCAAGGTGCTCTTCATCTGGCATGAGAAAGGATATAGCATGTTGCAGTTTGTGGGATGTAGACTGGTCTTGAGATATGTCTTTAAGTTCAGACTCATAGTTCTCATGCTCTCTGTCTTATTTCTCCTAATCTACTACTACTACCTATAGATCTGCACACAGCCTGGATCGACCTTCCTCACATCTACACCGCTTTAGCAAGGCTTTGTTATTGCACTATTCTCTCTGCTTTCTGTAGATTCCTGATTCCCTTTCTCTTAGATATATTCTCTGCAACTGTATACAACTCTCATCTATCAAACATATTCCATAATTACGAATAACAAAAATCCACCTTCTAACTATTAAATCTCTCCTATTTATAACATTTTACATGACCACACTGGGTCGACTGCTTACAGGAAGTCTGTTAACTATCACCATCAGACACCCCCCAGGCTATAGCTATGGTGATCATGACTTGACATGAGGCACTAATGGCCTTACTTATAGTGTGATTTCACCTGTGTGGCATCCACCGACTTCAGCCGACTTCTGCACCCATGACCTCCCTGTTGCTTTCCGATTGTTTTCCCCGTGTGCACTTATGCACTTGCCTTTCCTTTGCCGTGCACCTCTCTATTCTGCCTTCGCAGGCCCTTTAAGTCCTTCACGATATTCCTTTGCTTCTATCATGTGCGTGGTGTATTTTCCTTGGTTGCATGCATGAACTTCCTTTTTGTGCTCCTTTCCCGGGCCAACAGGTCCCCAACACTCACCTGTGGCTCATCCCGAGCCACGAAGCAAAGGACATACATAAGAGCGACCCGACCTGCTGCCTTGCACGGTATCTTTTGATTTTTATTTTTTTTAGCTTCTTTAGCTTTGTATCTTGCGCATCTCATACCTTGGCCTTTTTTAATTTTTTTTGCGCATCACAGCTTTATGGGACCGTGTCACAGTCGTCGCGGTAGGGTTTTAATCGACTGCCATTGATCGTGCCCTCTACTGGTGTTCCATCTAGCTTATGTAGTTTTACTGCACCTGCTTCAGTAATATGCACAACTACATATGGACCTAACCAATGCATTTTGAGCTTACTCGGATGCTTGAGAAACTTACTATCATACATCAAAACAAGTCCACGAACCTTGAACTGCTTTGTTGTGATGTGTCGGTCATGCTAGGCTTTTTGTCGCTTCTTTTCTACATTTTGATGGAAACCTGCAATAAAATGGTCTTCTTCCATTTGAACTAGCTGCACCAACCTCTCTTCTATAGTGCCAGTATCTGTCATCTTCGTTATCGCAAAAATTCGTAGGCTCGGGACAATATACTCCATGGGAACGACTGCTTCTTGTCCATAGACTAAATGGAAAAGAGGTGTATCTAGTTAGTTGTTTGCATGTTGTTTTTAGGCCCATAATACTACTAAGAATTTCTGGTCCTAGTCATCTCTATGCACATTGCATACTTTGGTCAGCGCATTTTCAAGTACCTTGTTGAATGCTTCGACAGTTTCATTTGTTTGAGGATAGTAGGGTGTGGTTTTCTTGTGTTGGATTTGGAATTCTACAGTCAGTTCAACAATTAACTTATTGACAAAATGCGTACCTTGGTCACTGATTAAGATTTTGGGACAACCAAATCTTGTGATGACGGTCTCAAAGAGAAAGTGGGCCGTAGTTGCACCAGTACAATATTTTATAGGTGCAACGTCTGCCCATCTTATCAAGTAATCTGTAGCAATGACGATATAACGCGCATAAGTTCATTTTCCCAGTGGACTGATAGGGCCAACAAAATCCACTACCCATTTATCAAAGGCTTGCAATGTAATTTGTGGCGCAAGTGGCATTTCCTCATGTCACGATGGTTTCCCTATTCTTTGACACTTATCGTAATTACGACAGTATTTTCTTGTATCCATATGTACCGTTTGCCACCAGATTCCAGCTTGCAAAATCTTGAGCACTATTTCCTTCTTTGACATAGTGTCCTCCTGAGACACCCACATGTGCTTCTGCCATTACCCATTGTCTTTCATGATCAAAGACACATCTTCGCAGTATTTCATCTGGTCCCAACTTATAGAGTTGTCCCGCTATGAGCATGTAGTCTGAGGCTTTGACAACTAGCTGTTTCTTTTTCCATGTTGAATAATCTTTAGGTGCACACCCTATATCAAGTAAGTGTATAATCGCATCAAATTATTTATCAATGACATCTATAGAAAATAGTTGTGCATCTGGTAAATTTCCCTCTAGGCTGGTGGGTTCCTCCCCACTTTCAATTTCTGATAAGTGGTCAGGCCCAACATTTAGTCGTCCTGGATTCACAATGACTTCAAAGTCAAATTCTTGAAATAGGAGGAGCCACCGACAGATCTCCCCCCCCCAACACTAGCTTATTGACCAGGTACATCAACGCAAAATGATCGGTGAACATTTTGAAGTGTCCACCCAATAGATAATGTCTGGATTTTTGTAGCACATAGACCATTGCAAGCCCTTCTCTTTTAGTTGTGGTATAATTTTTCTCTGCCATTGATAGTTTCCTACTGGAAAATGTGATCGGGTGGTCAATTGCGCCATCTCTTGGTTGGGTTAACACTATGCCAAGCGCAATCGATGAGGCATCAACATGTACATGGAATTATTTTTTCCAATCTGGGAATATTAATATTGGTGCAGTAGCCATTTTACCCTTTAGTTTATCCAGACTCTCCTGGTAGTTTTCATTCCATTCGAACTTGGCATCTTTTTTTAACAGCTTCTCCATCGGGGCAGTTATCTCTACATGCCCTCTTATGAATTTCGTATAATACCTAGTGTGTCCCAATGTAGACCTGAGTTGCGTGACTGATGTGGGCGGAGGAAAGTCCAAGATAATCATTGCCTTTGTGGGGTTGACCAAGATTCCATCATGGCATACTACATGGCCCAGCAGTACATCGAAAGGTGCACATAAGATATATTTTCTCAAGTTCAGTGCAATTTGATACTGGCAACCTCTCCAGTATCATGCGCAAATTTTCAATATGGTCTCTTGCCAAACCAAAGATTGTCCAGTCATCAAAGTATACTTCAAGAAACTTATGAATGAAATTTTTGAAAGCAGATACTAATATTCTAGAAAAAATAGCAAGGGAATTTTTAAGGCCAAAGGGCATTACCGTGTATTGGTAGCATCCCCATTCTATTACAAAGGTTGTCTTGTGTCGATATTCTTGCGCAATTTGGACCTAATGGTATCCTGGGAACCCATCTATGAATGAGTACATTTCCTATCCACCAGTGCTTTCCAAAACCGGCTCATCCATGAAGGGTGTAGAAAATGGATCATGCAAGCAGGCATCATTTAGTTTTCTTAGGTCGAAACAGATTCTGACTTCAACTATTGCCTTTTTTTCCTGGATGACTATGGGGCTTATCCATTCTGATTCTTCAACTGGTTCAATAATTCCTGCCTCCAACATGTGATCCAATTCTACTTTTACTTTCTCCTTATAACGTGGGTTTAATCTGTATGGCCGCTGTTTCACTATCCTTGCATCGAGTTGGAGTGGAATTTTCATTTCATCGAAATCTCCTATTATTCCCTTCATCTCCCTGAAATTTGTTGGGAATAGGTCCTGAAAATCATGTAATAGATTGGTAATTTTGGCTACTTTTTCTTCATCCCAGTAGTCTCCAATGTTGGCAAATTTCAGATTGTCCTCCGATCCAATGCTAACCTTTTTAACCTTTAGCGGCTTAATGAACTGTTCACTGGAAATGCCACTTCCTTCTACCTCGCGTGATCCTTCTGATTCTAAAATATTGATGTTGGTCGGATCATTGTTTGGGTCCCCAGAGAGATTATAGCACGTCATCCAATGTTGGACTGTCTCACAGCATTGGTGGGAATGCGCAGCACAAGGTTGAGACTACACAATATCCAGTGAGATCTCGGTGAATATTTTTTCCTTAATAGTTTTCAGTGCAATATCAACTGTAGGTTGTTCATCCGCAATTGGAATGTGTAAGTGAATTTCTATGCAACTTCTTCCCATTCCCTTGTCTCCTAGCGCAACTCCATAGATGCATACCAGCCTCATGGTGTCGTCTCAAGAGTATGGATGAAATGATGAACCCATTCCTGGCAAGGGTAGTTCGAGAATGTTGTGGAACATTGTTCCAAGTGTTCGACAGGATTGGATAACCCTGTATATCTTTGGGTTAGAGTTGTAATTTCTTCTCCAAACCTTACTTCTAGCATCCTTCTGCATTGTGGCCATTCAATTATGGTTCTCTTATGTGTACCCCACCATCGTGTAGGCGTAACTTTTAATGCAAATTCTAGTGTAGACAGTCGCTATGGCTCTGTTACCAGTTCTTCAAATTCAGTCAAGAATGCTTCCAAGTTAGGCAGTCCTTCATATGTGGGTAGTGGTCATGACTGAGTTCCTACTCATCTGATAGAGTTAGTTATCCTGGCACATTTTCTCGATGAGACTTCATGTAATCGGTTCTGCCACTTCTCCAGTCTCTCTCCTGAGTCTGATATACATGAACTCTCACATTTCCAACTTATGTTACCATCTGCAGTAGGATTAATATAGTCTTCCCGAAGGGTGGTTATATTTTAGATGGTGTCAAGGTGGTCACCATGCCCTTCATTGAATACCAGTTCAACGTACCTCGGTCCTTCTAGCGGGTCAAGGGGTGCAATGACCCGCATCTCAGCATATTCAAATGATAGGATCCTTCTTTTGAAATTTATGGTCGTTTGGTTTTCCATTGCCCAATCAATCCCAAGCAGTGCAGGGTATGGGGTGGTATCGTCTACTATGTCTATGACTTCAAATTATGTAAAAGTGCGTAATCCTTCAATATCCACAGTTTATCTACAGTTTACTAACCTTATCTACAGTTTTGTCCATACTTCATTGTTCAAATATCTTCTGGAATATTTCAGGTATATCTTTCACTTGGCCTGAGGTACATGGCTATTTTGTGCCGATTAAATCTGGACACACATCCATGAATATGCACTTTTGTTCTTGAATTTCAATTGGCGCTTTCTTCTTTGCGGCAGGTCGCACCTGGGGTTGCGCGTGCATCGCAGGGTCTGTCTGCGTGGCTTTGTTTGAACCTATCGTAGCACCTCCCCTCGTGACCACTGCCACATTTGGTTCTCATGGTTTGACGAATATCATCTGTATATTGATGATGGCATTCAGATTGGGAGAATTCGGTGCAGGATTTGGTGTAGGGTTTGGTACCGGGTTGGATGGTCCAAGCGTCCAGGATTGCCATCGAGCGATGAGCTGTGGACATTGCTCCACATTGTGATCCTGCCTGTAGTACGAGAAATTCCTTGTAGGTTCTAGGCAGTCCCTTACATAATGCCTTGGTACTCCAAAATTATAGAATACAACTGGCCCTCTTCCCTAGCCAAATCCTCCTCCTCCTCGGCCCCTGAAATTGCCACCACCCCTTTGAGTTCGTTGTAACAGGTATTGTGGTTGCTGGTACTGCTATTGGTATAAGTTATACGGGGCCGTATTCTGAAACTGGGGTGCCATCTGAAACTGATGCAAAGATGGGAATTACAGTGTAGCCTGAAACTGGTGAGGGGCATGGAACTGAGGTGGGGGTCTGTTAAATCTTTACTTGCTCTTTCGTCTTCATCAAATATGCATCTACCATTTTCTCCCTCATGAGTTGGAAGGCACTACAATCTTTTTCACCATGGCCTACATATTTACAAAATTTACAATATAGACTGGTGGGTGTACATATCGTCTTGTGCATAAACAAGCAATCGGTGTCCCAATGTCCTCTTGTTTGGCATATATTGCACCAAGGTAATCCTTATTCAATGGGCTTGGTCCACCGGATGGAATGTAGTTCATATATGCTGCGCATTCATCTTTGGTATGTCCGTTGGTCCGGCATCAGGTACACCAGAGGTCTTAGTGTGCTTCTTTTCCCCTTTTCATATCTTGGAGTTGGATAGTCAGATTAGCTAGCTGAGACTGAATCTGTATCATTCCTGTGGCACCATCCCCTATGGGAAAAGCTTCTAGATTCATTGCTAACTCCAATGCCTCCGTCTGTGCTGCAATATTCTACTGCATGAGCGTCCCTCTTATATGTGGTAGTAGCGCAACAATAAACCACTCTTTATGCTATACATCTGACATCTGGAAATTGACCTTGGCCATTAATGTTTTAAACCAATGGTCAAAGTCCCATACTATTTCTACTAGAACCTGCTCAATTTCCTTGATTTCAGTAATACATTGGGACTCTGATTGGGGCTTTCGGAACTCCAAGATCATTTCCCGCCGAATCTCCTCAAGAGTCTTCTATGGGGTTCCTACTGGTCCAGCAAAAAAATTCATGAACCAATCCAGGGCATGACCCCTTAGAGTCATGATCATCTATACCTTCTTTATATCAGCATTATGTACTAAGTGTACCATCCAGACAACTTCACAAAGAAACCAATGCTATTTTGGGTCTTCTGTTCCATTCCCATTAAAGGTGGGTAATCTAACATCTGTCCTTGCCATTAGGGTGGTGCTGGTATTGTTCGTTGGACCTCCTGAGTTTACAGGATTTACGGGGATCGCTGATGGGATTTCTTGCTCACTAGTCCCGACACTAGGACTGCTAGTGTTCACAAGGGGTTCAGGTGATGGACTTCTAGGTCTTGATCTAGGTGATCTCTTTGGAATGCTATAGTCACGTCCTATTCTTGGCGATTCTGCAAACCCTCCCTATTCTTCTCTCTCAGAAACCGGGCTATACTCCTCCTCTTCGTCGCAGGATCCTTCGTCTAGGTATGACTCACATCCATATTCGCACTCCCTCAAAAATCTATAGGCCCTCCTTCCTCCTATTACCTTTCTCCTCTTTCATAACCGGAACCTCCTTACGCTTCTCAAGAATCTAGTGCCTAAATCATCCTCAGAACTTCGCGGAAACATCTCTTCTTACTACCTTCGATATTACTTCTATCTCTTACACAACATACCCACTCCACAAACTATGCGACTCATTCACTATGACAGTTCCCCTATCCATTTTCTTGCATTCGCCTGTCTTTCATTGCCTTTTTCTGACGCAAACATCAGCATTTTAACATCTAGCCAATATTCTATCTCCTCCTTCATTGAGTGCCATAACATATCCCCGATTTAATCAATGGGTCCTGACAATGGAACCATTTGTTGGCCACTTTTCCCCACTTGCGTGACCCGGGTTCTGCGCAAATTGCCAATCCAATAACTACCTGAGATACCGGCCTGATAGAGCAAGCCCCATCAACAACACCTGTGAAGCAAAAGCAGTCTCACTTGAGATATCTAATAGATGGGTAACCTCCGGAACCATGTTTCCACGATTGTCAGGGAAGTATAGTCCCTTGGCTCGTAACTAAGGAGCTCAACGAAGGCAACATGGCAACTGGATGAAGGAGTCGGTTCTGCGCGACTCAGCACAACTTTATGTCATCATGCACGACCTAAATTTCCTTTCCCCCTCGCAGCTGTCACAATTGACTCACATCAATTGGATCTATTACTTAAGTCAGGATTCAACACAGAAATTATACAAAATGATATATATTTATATAGTTTTAATTCAACCAGATCTTCTATTTGTCCATCTACCAATTGCAAGAAACTAACAGAAACTAAACCGCATTTTAACATTATTTGGAAAGAAACTATTAATCAATCACATAAACATTCACCACATTAATCATTAATTTGGACACAAGAAATAACGTGGAAACCCATCTGGGAAAAACCACCAAGGTGCTCTTCATCTGGCATGAGAAAGGATATAGCACCTTGCAGTCTGCGGGATGCAGACTGATCTTGAGATATGTCTTTAAGTTCAGACTCATAGTTCTCATTCTTTCTGTCTTATTTCTCCTAATCTACTACTACTACCTACAGATTCACACACAACTTGGATCGACCTTCCTATCATCTGCATCGCTCTAGAAGGGCTTCCTTATTGCACTATTCTCTCTACTTCCTGCATATTCCTGATTACCTTTCTCTTAGATTTGTTCTCTGCAACTGTATACAAATCTCATCTATAAAACCTATTATGTAATTACGACTAACAAAAATCCACCTTCTAACTATTAAATCTCTCCTATTTATAACATTTTACATGACCACACTAGCTGGACTGCTTACAAGAAGTCTGTTAACTGTCACCATCAGCCACCCCCCTAGGCTACAACTGTGGTAATCATGACTTGACACGAGGCACTAATGACCTTACTTACAGCGTGCTTTCACTTGTGTGGCATCCTCCGACTTAGCTGACTTCTGCACCCACGACCTCCTTGTTGCTTTCCAACCATTTTCTCCATGTGCGCTTCTGCGCTCGCCTTTCCTTTGCCGTGTACCTCTCTGTTCTGCCTTTGCGGGCCCTTTTCATCCTTTGTGATCTTTCTTTGCTTCTATTGCACGTGCAGTGCATTTTACTTGGTTGCGCACCCAAACTTCCTTTTTGTGCCCCTTTCTTGGGCTAACAGTCATTGAATGTTTTTAATGAATTGTAGTCTATATCCTAATCTTTCTGGCTTGCTAATTATTGGTGGCTTACTATAAATTTGTCTATTCATGTGCTGGTTTTTCTTGACTGACTTGACATGTGCAATGTGTATCAACTGAATGTCTTCATTTGGTGTACATGATCATTTACATTGCTGATAATTGGTTATTGATCTCTAATATTGTTTTGTTAATTAATATTGTCTCTTGGACTCATTGTGTATCTCTAATGCTTTGGATAAAGTTCTTCGAAATTTTATTTGTTAAGTTAGTCTGAAGTTAAGCTCAAAGAAGTGATCTTCATTTGCATGTTTTCACATTGGTTGTTCTATTTCATCTGCTACATCCTGCAATAGTCCTATTTTGAAGTTATTACTTATCCTGTTTATGTGTCCTTAAACAATTAGTTAGGAATCAGTTCTTTTTTCAATCTTTTCGTGCTTATCCTCACAGCATATCTTCTACATTTGAAAACCATTGTGCAAGTGGAGGCCTTGTATCCATAGGATCTTACTATTTCAAACAGCTCAAGGATAGAGTCTTGTCTTTGTGGGAATGGTTCAAGCACCTTTTGTTTTCTAAGTATCATTTTGACCGCTTCTGCCTTCCACAGTCCGCTTTCCATAGTGCAGGAAGCGCGAATCCATTTTTTGCAAGTTCGGTGGGGAAATCCATTCTTGAGTTCCTCTTTCTGCAGTGCGAATCTAGGAATTGCCAGTTTGTGTTAATAAAACGATTGTGTTTCTGGATTTAGTTTTCTACAGTGTGAAACATGAAAATCAAAAGTTACACGTTTGTAATAAAAGTGTCTGTATTTTTGAATTCCTCTTTTTGTAGTGCGGAATACGGAAATTGGAAAAGTATTTGTGTCAAATATTGGAACTTTGATTTTTCTTTTCGCAATTTTTTTCATCTGCTTTCCATTTTCCACAGTGCAGAATGTAGGATGTGGAGGCGTCGTATCCATATGAATATTTCCTTCTGTTGAATTCCTTGTATATTTCCCAGCAACCTACACATTGGGCCCATTGACAAGTTCTTGTGTCGATTGAACTTGATGAGTGGTGCCAATACATGTCGGATGAGATGGCTGAGTGGAGCCGACAAAACTTGTAGTGACCGTGTCAGTGTGAAAGGATAAGTTGAGGTGGAAAATAAGGAAGTACAGAAAAATTCCAAGGGAAATTAACTTCCAATTTTTAGAGTCTGAGGTCAGAAAGAGGAAGTCGAAAGTGCATAAAAGGATAAGGTCGAAAGTTAAGTTTTTCAATTCCCGAGTTCCCCACTGAAGGGAGGAAAGGTGGAAGGTGGAAGGAAGAACCATGGATAGAGTTTCCATTGTTTGATAATTTTTTGACTTCCGAGTTTCGAAGGTGAAAGGAAGAAGGCAGAACTCCGGTTGAAGAACTCTGTCGATCAATATCTTTTCGACTTCCCAGTTTCGAAGGAGAAAAGCAGAAGGCGAAGGGAGAAAGGAGGAAGTGTGGAAGGTGGAAGGATTTTGTTAATGAACATTTCTATGGAAATTTTTCCACATGATCACATCAATGGTTTCTGCATCCGAACTTGGCATCTAACTAGTTTTTTGGAGGCATTCCTCCAGGATTCAACATATTAACCAAACTCAAGACACTCTATCTCAATACCAACTTTAAATTGAGAAATTTGTTTATGGAAAAGCAAAGAGGGAAATAATTGAATTGGAAAAAGACAAATTTTAACAAAATCTAGCTTGATTTAAATGTGTCTTGCATTCTTGAGAGCTTGAGAGAGAAGAATGTGATTGGATCCGGTGCATCTAGAAAAGTATACAAGTTCACTTTGCCGAACGGGAAGGAGGTGCCTGTGAAGAATATTTTGAAGAAGAGTAATGAATTTGAAGCAGAGATTCAGACCTTGGGATTTATCAAACATGTCAACAGCTTAAAGCTCTTGTGTAGCATATCCAGTGCAGAATCACATTTTAATTTATTGGTATTTGAATACATACAAAATTGATGTAGAGACCAAATTTATCAAAATATACAAGCATCGTAGGTATGTTTTCGACACCCCGAACATTGCCCTCCTCTTCTAGTATCTTCAAAACCTCCTTAGCAAGCTTTTAGTTGTGCTGAGGATTTATCGCATAATAAGCCTATGAAATCTTCCGCTGAAGCCAATAATCATAAATTTCCTGGACATTCAATCCTACATCCATTTCTTCCATGTCTTCATCATCATCAATACCACCCATATGCATAGCATCCTCCTCGTGCTCGTCATCATTCTCTACATCATAAAACTCTTCCAACACCTAATCCAAATCACTGTCATCGTCATCCTCTTCCTCCTCAAATTCAACCGCAATGCCCATGTCATCATCAAGGTATTCCCCTGCTACTCCCCCTATTCCTACCTTGGCATCGCCACCAGCTTCCTGGAAATCGGTTATCATTTTATCAATCGAAATGAGCTGGGAAAAATGATGTGCAATTATTGTATTAAGAATATTTTCAATCTCCTTCTTCTTATCTGGGTCTTTTATTTTTTCATTCTTAAAAATAGCTAACTCTTCATCTGCAACCCCTCTTAAGATATCATGTGGTTGATCCCCAAACCACAGTTGTATCATACTAATAAGGGCCTCATAAACGAATCTAGTCTCCTTAGTTATGGGTGTATAAACCCCATCGTCCATAATCAATAAAATGAACCGACACGCTCTCTGGGTCTAGGTTTGAAATCTATAGTTAGAACTAAATTGGAATTTGCTATGTTTCCATAAGGTTTAAAGCGGGCATGAGCCTCGGCTCCTCTCCCAAATGTGTCATTTCCTTGCAAATGTGTAATTGCAGATGAAAACAAGAAGACAGAAGTCTGAATTCATCTCTTCCACACCCTCAAAATCCATGCCCCCAAAATCTGTTTGGCGTTGGGGTCTTTATTCTTTTGTCCATGAAGGGTTGTTTTCAACCTGGTGTTCCTGGAAGTGGTGGCCATCTCTGATTGTAGTTTGGAACCATATCTAAATTGTGACATGAGTTCAAATCAATAGAAAAAACAGTTAAGTGGTAAAATCTTTGAGCACAACAAAAAAGCATAGGAAAAATGGTAAAAGTAATCCTAATTTCGAACAAATTAAAAGCCCAAAAATGAACAGCTAAAATGATCTAGGATGTAGATATAGTATGCATGGATGACTAAGACTGAGGTGGAAAAATAGAATGTGGGAGTGATAAGGTCCAAAATTTCATGATTTCTGATTTGCGGGTTTCGAAATTCGGAAGACGGAAATGGGGAGATGGACATTCGACCCAAAATCATGTGAGACTTCCACTTTTTGTAGTGCAGAACACAGAAATTGAAAATTACAAGTTCAGAATAAAAAAGTATGGTTTTCTGATTTCCACTTTCCGCAATGTGGAATGCAGAAATCGGAAAAGTCTTTGTCTCATATTTTGATTTTTCTTATTTCTCGATTTCCTCTTTCTATAGTGTGGAATGCGGAAATATGAACTTTGGTCTTTTATTTTCGTGAATTTTGTTTGCATCCGCTTTCCTTTTTCTGCAATACAACAAGCAGGATGTAGAAATTGGATTTTTGGTCTAAATAAATTTCTTTCCAACTTCCTCTTTCTGCAGTGCGGAATGCGGAAGCCAAAAACAGTAAATAGAAACTTTCCCAAATTTGTTTTCGAAGTTTTTATTTGCATGCCTTAATCTTAGACATTTGTTTTTCGCTAGATCTACGGTCTATATTTGTTTTGCTATTGAGGTTTTGTCTATATAGTCTATTTGAATTTTTGAGGTATCCCCACTCATTATATTTCGAGTTTTCATAATGATGTCTATTTTTTATTTTTATTATTGTGTGTTTGATATGCCTCAAAGGATATTGTATCTGACTGATTCTAACCACCCTTATTATATCGAGAACTATGTATAGTATAAAGAGTGGTGTCATACACTCAATTAAAAAAATTTAAACATAATTCTTTAAAAAATTCTTAAACTTATTTATGGAAATTGTGAAAGTGTTTAAATTGTTTAGGCCAAACATTTTTAAATGAAAAATTACAAATGTACTTAAAAAAATAATTTTTAAAAATAAAATAAAATGTTGAACTGACATTATATAAATTTATGAAAAACAACATTTATATATCCATCCATGCTGCTGGAAATGAAGGTTTAAGATATATGAAAATGGATGGCATAGATCGCATCTCAGAATCAAAATATTTGTTGTCTGGGGCATGTGATAATGAGGAGCGCCATAATGATTAAGCAACAAAAGATGAGTATAGCCTTTATACGCAGTATGGTAAGGAAGTAGGGGTACTGAAAAACAAGGGAATGTCGATACCATCATAAGAAGGGATCGATGAAGTGACAAATGTTAAGTCCACACACCATGAGATAAATTGAGGCTGATGAAAAATGAGTCTGAAGGTCACTTCCGTGATTAAGATGATGATGTCATAGCAGAAAGGGGCAGTTTAGTCGACATATTCACATAAGGAATTAGATCAATAGGTCACGTGATCGTTCATGTTGTCACAATGTCACTCGATGATGATGTGTGTGAGGATTTAACAGAATCATAGTTGAAACTCAACCGCCCGACTTGTTATAATTTCATAGTAATAGTCGTTCGAAGATACAAACTGAGTGTATGCTAGTGAAGAACGAGGATGTCTATAATTACTATTCTGCTTGGGAAGTCTGTTCATGCAAAAGCAGGTCCAACCATCAGGGTAAAGATGTTAATTACATTAGGAATCCATTGTGATTCCGGTAAGAGCAATATTGTCCTAAAAATGCATAACACTACTGTGGAAGTAGTGTCAACAGTTCTCAACCTGATGAATATCCTATCGAAGCCTCTAGACAAGGCTGTGGAGTTAATTACCGCAGTGCATAGTATCCATTGGTAGGATATGCCAGTCAAAATAAATGCTTGGACTCACAGAGAGGATATCAGAGGTCTACATCATCACCATCCTTACTACAAACTGATAATTCTAATGAAGGTGATGATGAGTCCAAACATGTGTTCCACTGGCATGACCAATAGGAAGGATCCAACCCAGGTAGAGGATGACTACAAGCATCCGTAAACATACAAGAATTACAATCCCATTAAGTATTACTTGAATTGT
Organism: Pseudotsuga menziesii; assembly: GCA_001517045.1. NCBI lineage: Eukaryota > Viridiplantae > Streptophyta > Pinopsida > Pinales > Pinaceae > Pseudotsuga > Pseudotsuga menziesii. The sequence goes on along the minus strand of LPNX010813719.1, from coordinate 205,542 downwards.
TTGATGTATTACTTGATACTGAGTCTTTATTTCTTGGTTGAATGAAAATATCTACCGTACTAAAATACTCTAGACCTCAGCGGAAATATAGCATACCATGGATGCCAATTTTGTGATGTATATTAATTTTTTTTACTATTTTGAAAGCATGTTCACTTTGGATACATAAATGTTGTTCTTCATAAATTTACATATAATCACCATTCAATATTTTATTTTGTTTATAAGGAAATATAACATATTCCATGGATACTAATTCCCTAGTGCATATTCTAAATCATTTTAATTTTGAAACCAAGTTCGATTTAGGTATATAAATCTTGTTCTTCATAAATGTATATATAATAACAGTTTAACAATTTATTTTATTTTTAATTGCACTAGTAGTGAGCTTCTTGAATGAAATAATCCAATGTGATATCATAATATTACAAACTTAATATAATGAAAATGTTATGTTTATTTCAATTCTTTACATCATTAGCGATCAACTTCTTGATTAAGCAGTGATATAATACTTTAATGACTATTTGGAAAATTAACCACTATTTTTCATATTAGAGTAACCGCACCGGATCTCGGATATCGGAAATCTTAACTTTCTCTTTAGCTCTTCTTTGTGCTTTTGCTCTCTGCTTCCCAAATTTCAGACTTTTATTTCTCCCTGAGTTCCAAAATTTCCAATTTCCACAGTATGCTCTTCCAGACCGGATCTTGGAAATAAAAAATCTTGACTTTCTGTTTAGCTTTTCCTTGTGCTGCCTCTCTTCGCTTTCCAGGTTCCTGAATTTACTTCTCCCCAACTTCCAAATTTTCTGATTTGCGCACTATGCTCATCTGCACCAGATCTCGGATATCGAAAATTTTATATTTCTCTTTAGCTTTTTATTATGCTTCCTCTTTCCGTTATCGTATTTTTTTTAATCCATATCTATGTTTAATAAATATTAAAAAAAATGAATACTTGTTATGCTCTTGATGGTGACTGTCAAAATTGTAATGCTCGTTTCGTGAATATTGAAATGAATATGATCTTGATAAAGTGGGCAATATGATCTGATGTTGTATTTTAATTTCATATTTGTTACAATAACGAACTAGTTCTCAAATAAATCTAATTTCATGTCAGGAGGTCGAAATTCAAAAGCAAAAATATAGCTGAAAGTTGTAAGGAAAGTAGGATTCCCAATTACAGAAGCCGAAAAGTGGAAGTCGGGAAGTCGAAAGTTGAAAATCGGAAAAACAAAGAGGCAAATGGTCGTTCAATGGATTTCCGCATTCCTAAGTCGAAAGGCGGAAGTCGCAAGGTTGGAATTCACAAAGCAGAAAAGTGACAAGTGAGCATGTCACTTAATGGATTTCGACATTCCGAAGCTGGAGAGCCAGAAGACGGAAATAAGAAAATTTAGAAGTCGACACTTCTTCAATTTTTCGATTCCACACTATGCTCTTCCGCATCGGATCTTGGATATGGAAAATATTAACTTTCTATTTATCTTTTCCTTGTGCTATTGCAGTTCGCTTTCCGAATTTCGGCAAAATTCATACTCAAAATTTTCACAAGGATGACTATTTTAATATATAAAATCCGTTTCAATTTTAACTTTATTTAAAAATTTTTTTTAATAACAAGTATTCATTTTTATTTTTAAATATTTATTAAAGATATATATGGATTAAACAAAATCAAATAACGTAGAGCGGAAACACAATGAAAAGCTAAAGAGAAAGTTAATATTTTCGATATCCAAGATTCGGTGCGGATGAGCATAGTGTGGAAATCCAAAAATTTGGAAGTCGGGGAGAAGCAAAGTCCTAAATCCGAAAAGCGAAGAGTGACGACACAAGGAAAAGATAAAGAGAAAGGTAAGATTTCCGATATCTGAGATCTGGTATGGAAGAGCATAGTGCATAAATCGGAAAATTCGGAGAGCCGAAAGATGGAAATTGGAAAAGTCAAAAGTCGGAAGTCGACACTTCTTTAATTTTATGATTCTGCACTATGCTCTTTCACCCTAGATCTCAGATATTGGAAATCTTAACTTTCTCTTTAGCGTTTCCTTGTGCTGCCAATGTCTGCTTTCTTGCTTCCGGACTTTTCTTTCTCCCCGAATTCCAAATTTTTTGGTTTCCACACTATGTTCTTAATCCGTATCGGATCTCAGATATCAGAAATATTAAATTTCTCTTTATCTTTTCCTTGTTTTGCCTCTCTCCACTTTCTAGCTTCTGGAATTTCCTTCTCCCCGACTTCTGAATGTTCTGATTTCTAAACTATGCTCATCCGCACCGGATATCGGATATCGGAAATCTTAACTTTCACTTTAGCTTTTCATTGTGCTGCCGCTCTCCATTATCAGATTTTGTTTAATCCATATATATGTTTAATAAATATTAAAAAATAAAAATTAATACTTGTTATTAAACAATATTGTTAAATAAAGTTAAAATTGAAACCGATTTTATATATTAAAATAGTCATCCTGGTGAAAATTTTGAGTATGAATTTTCCTCTTGATGGCGACTGTCAAAATTGTAATGCTCATTCCCTGAAGATCCAAATGAATATGATCTTGATAAAGTGGGAAATAATTCAGATAATGAGCTATTTTGCATTATCAGGTCTCCCTTAGCACCTACAATAGTTTCATCTCTACTACTTCCAATATTATACTCATGGCATTAAGCCCATCATCATACTCGTTAAATAATGGGAAAGATAGATATGCACACAAAATATATATCATATGTACAAATAAATACCTGGTATCCCACTCTCGTAGGAATCCTGTAAGTAAAATATAGAGATTCTACAGTGCCACGGTGGAAATTTATCAGGTAAAATTACAGATTATAGTTTGCCATATAGTCAAATGAGAGTAGTCTTTCCTAGAATGGGTGAGTTTTCTTGAAACTCCATTTCTAGAAAACATAAGCCTTCAAAAGAGCACGCTAGAAGAAGTGTCTGTATCCTCAAGAAATGAATGATTTGGCAGTGGGGCGGTGCATTGAAATCATGATTTCTGATTAACTTGTCAAGCAAGCCACGCTTTCGCGGGATTGGAACAAGTGTAAAGAGTTCAATTATAGATTGTATGCACTGGAGCCATGGAGGATGAACGTGACGACCCGGATATACGTGCAACCAACTAAATTCGCCAATCAATAGGAGATACGTGTCGAGATGTTAGTGTCCAGGGAGACGAGGAATCTTGTGAGACTGTGTCTCCATTGTGAAACGTCTTCGGCGTAATTAATTACATAAAAATTGTCAATTAATTTAATGATGGTATACATGATATTTAAAGTAAATATTTATTTTTTAGCTTTTAAATTTGTAATTTTCTAGCTTTGAAAGGGACCTAATGTTTTCATATTTAAACATTTTAATTACTTTTTATTTTTTAAATTATTAGCCAACTTGAAATTTTTTAAATTATATTTTTATTTTTTGTAACTTTTTTTTCAATGTGGTTCACAATTCCTTAGAAAAATTGATACTTCTAGCCTACCCAGTGGGGACATGAAGCCCTTATATATCTATGTATAGCCACTCGGGCATTTGACCTCGAGACCTTCTCACAACTGCTAACCACTTGAGATAACCCGTCAAGCTTTATTTTTGGTAACTTATGAACCAAAGAAAACATTGACTTGCAAATACTTAAAAAAAGCATAATAGATATAAATTTTAATTTGAAATCTATTAAATATTTAAAAAGAAATCAAGATAAATTGTTTAAGCTAAAAGTTTTTTTCATAAGAGAATAAGTTTAGAAAAAATATTAGATATATATTTTAACTTCAAATCTATCAAATATTTAAAAGAACTAAATTTGAGTAAGTGTTTTTTATATGGGAATGGGTTTATGTACGTATTGTGTAACCCACCTAGAACTGAAAAATGCATATTTTTATTTATTTGAGAAAACATTATGCTAAAATTTATTGTAAATTTTTTATGACCAAGTTGGTCAAGAATGACTAGAATTGAATATTTATTTATTTAAATAATCAAATAGAGAGATACCTATCTAAAGGAGACTATTGAAAGGGTGTTCACTAACCCACTAAGAGAAATGAGCAGCTGTAGAAAGCTAAATAACAAGTGGCAACACTAGCATTTCACTTTCTAGCTGTTGCAGGAAGAAAAATCCCTAAAATTGTGGTCATGTTCTCTGAGAGGAGGAACTGAGCAGGTAGCTCATTTAAATTCAAAACTGACCCAAAGACCTATGAAATATTATAAATACCAACGAATTGAGCAGGAGGCTCATTACATTCTTGTAACATACCCAAAACTGAAAAATAAAAATTTATTATTTATTTCAGTAAAAACATTATGTTAAATTTATTGTAAAGTTTATGACCAATTGGGTCAAGGATGACTGTAATTCAAGAATTATTTATTTTAATAATTAATAAAAGGAGACACCTATCCAAGGGAGACTGTTAAATGAGTGTTCACTAACCCACTAGGAGGAAGGAGCAGCTGTATAAGGATGGTTGACAAGTGGCAACACTAGCATTTCACTTTCTAGCTGTTGCAGGAGCATAACCCCTAAAAAAGTGGTCATGTTCCCTGAGAAAGGGAACTGAGCTGGTGGCTCATTTAATTCCAAAACTGACCCAAAGACCTAGGAAATCGTATATAAACCATCAAATTGAGCAGGATACTCACTACTCATTATGATTTTTGGAATAATGAACCTTGTGACTGCTGCGAACTCAAAAGTCAGGCAGAAAACAAATTTGATAAGGGGATAAATAAAGTTATTTGATGAGTTAAGTCTGCTACTGAGTGCTAAGTTGAAGAAGTTTGCTATGTGGCAGAGATCTTCGTCTAGTGGTTCAGTGAACAGGATCGGGGGTCCTAAGCAAGTAAATTTGGATGCTTCAAGGGAAGGTTGGGTGGAACAGTCTCCCGTGGTTGTTTGTCCCCTTTCTGCATTCTATCCAGGTTCAATTGTTATTTAATTTCTGAATCTGTGCTTTCATTTGGAATAGGCTCACGAAATGTAGATAGGATGATTGAATATATTATAACCTCTTTATCTGAATGCTGTTAGGAACATTACATTCATTACTTTTAAATTTAATGGATAGATCTACTGGTTTAGTATTATCTGTAAAAGTATTTCATAATCTAAACAATGTTCATTTTGTAATATTTTTAGATTGTTTCTACAGGTATTGCAAACTATTAAAATGTTGGTAATAGGAATATAATTATGTAGACTAAGCTTCAATCAAGAAAAATTTGTAACACAGTAAAGACTTGTAAAGGTTCCATAATAAACAGAACATAGAGACCTATTCAATTTATAAGGATATATATATATATATATATATATATATCCTTAAAAACAGAACCCTGTTTATAGCATTGTAAACTATTTAGGGTTAAACCCTAAAATAAGTTTATACATAATTAAACATAACCTGGAACTTATCTAATGTTCATATCCAAGTTTCCTTCCTAATACTTTTGCATACATTAATCTTTTAGGATAAGTGTCCTATCTCTATAAACAAACTCTAGAATTAATATAGAATAACCAGGGTTTAATGAACAATAATAACTAAGTTAGTTCCACCATAGTTCTTTATAAGGGCATCTTAAGCCCAGTCTATTAAACTTTTTAATAACACCAAGTTGATCTTATCAATAGACCGTAGCACTGGTTACATGATTTAGGTCATGTTGGTGTTGTTTTCTGTAGTATTTCACTTGCAGAAGACAGTTACAAACAACCTTAGGGATTCATATGAATTTATCCCGAGAACCATGTCATTAACTAAACAGAGGTTTTACTTTGCTTTATTGGAGAAAGGATTCATTTCCTAGACTCTATGATAGGGTAATTAAGGAAGTTACCTATGACCTCACAATATATCAATAATAAAATGACAAAGTTAAATACTTAAGGTGAAAGCCCTCGTGGTATTTCATTAAAATTTCTATCAGGAGTATTTTTCTTAAACAGTAATTTTATTAACAGAGGCCTAACGACCCTCTTCATTTAACATCCTGCATTTGGGATAAATGCTTCATCGTCATTTTCCAAAGTGTATAAATAAAATAATGAAACTCTAAGATCATAAATGAATCCACACAGTCATAACAATTGGCCTCAGGACCCTTTTGTTTTTACAAATTGAAACCGTATCAAGAGAAAGCTCATGGTCAAATCTTTTCGGGTAACTACCATAAGTTATGAACAATAAAACAACTTGGTACTAACTAAAACACATTACAACTTCACCATTTAATAGAATTACAAGTATTGTAATTAAATGGAGAGTTGCTATACAAAGGAGTTTGTAACCTTTACACACAACCTCCAATAATGTTCAAATCAAGGAGTTATATAAGCCCTCACAGGTATCATCAACAATATATCTATTATACTATTCAAATGAATAATCAAAGATGCGATAGTGGCTTCTTAGCCCAAAAACGAGAATCGAAAGTAAGGCTATACGGCCTTATTGTGTTACAACAAACACAAAACAATGCAAGAAACGATGAAACATGCAATTGTATAAATAGTCACTACATGAGAACTGTAATACAACTTGGAATTTTAAAAGAATTTCTTACAGATAGCCTCGATAGGTTTATTACAGAAATGCATTCATTTCTTTATCAAAAATAACAAAACTGTGTTTAGAGTTTCTTTCTAATCCCCCCAAAAAATAGACAGAGTAAAGACTCATGGCCATGATAACAATCACTCTAAATAAACTAAACCACAAAGTCCTTATAGGGTCATACAAGCTAAAAATATTGTACATTGACAAAATAGAAATAGAAGCATTTTCTTTAAACCTCTTATCTCTCAAAGGAAAGTGGCACAGTCGCAAGAATCTACATGCAATGATAATTTTACACTCTGAAATTACACAGTCGCTTAGTTGGTGAAACAAACCGAGTCGCAGAATCGAAACCGTCACGGGTACTTATAGTATCAACAAGTTTTAGAACCAACAAAAATATACAAAGTGGTATAGTCATTTAAAAGACTCCATAGGTAATAGAATACCATTACAGTGAATTTACATATTATACCAAAGCAACTATATCACTTTCACAAGGACAAACCGATACAAAGTTGAAAACCCTAATGTATACACACTACAAGACCCAGTTGGATCCACAGAGCCACTCAAGGAAAGGCCATGAGTATTACTGACTGGAATACCTTCTCAACCAATTTCCAAACCAATACCTTCATCACAGAGAAGTTGAGCTGTAAATCAACTACTTTTATTTTACATTCCAAAAGTTAGTAAAATGATGGTGGTGAAATCGTTTTAAAGAAATAAACATGGTTTCAGAAGTACGGAGGAGCTTACTGTTCAACATTGGTGACTCCGTGAAATGTAAAACCCCATCGAACAAAGCTTCATAAGGTGTCGAGGTCTAAGGTTAATGGCTCCACCATCATTGTTCACTGTTAGAGTAGTGCAGAGTAGAGCACTTAGGAGCCGAAGGAAAATATGAAAAGATCAACGAATGCCATACAAAACCCCATAAAAGTGATTGGTTCATTCTTCAAAATGAATTAAAACCTCTAGGGTTTTCACATCACATTTGTTGTTAACAGCTGGAGAACCTATCGAAGTCACATGGTCTGCCATAAAAACAAATATTTATCATGTCCTTTACATAGTACAAACTTTATCTCGAATTAAGGTTGGTTGTTAACCTTTGCATAAAGTGTAGCACTCCTATTACATGGAGTAATCCAGTAGATAGATCAATGTTAGGACCTAACATGTTAAAATAATTGGAACTAAAAGTGAAATAGGTACAAAGCAATTTGAAAATTGCTCGGGACAGAAAAAAGAGTGATGTCGATCCGTTAAAAGAATTCTGAAGGAATTCGAAGTAGGTGAGCATGTTTTTGTTAAGGTGAAACCCAGAAAGAGCTACTTCAAATTAGAGAGTTGTGCTAAATTAGCACCCAGGTATTGCAGACTGTTCGAAATACTAGAAAAATTAGGGCCAGTGGCATATTAGTTAGCCTTGCCACTTAATCTTAAAATACATAACGTCTTTCATGTTTATATTTTGAAAAAGTATATACATGATGCTACTCATGGGATTGATTGGAATGTGATTCAAGTAGAACCATGAGGATATTTTCTGGTAGAACCGGATTGTATTCTCGACAAGAGGGAAATTTTTCTCTGGAATCACACAATTGGATAGGTAAAGGTGCAGTGGAAACACCTCAGTCCAAATGAAGCAACCTGTGAATTAGAGAGCGATATGTGGATGGCATATCCATCTATATTCCAAGAAGACTTTGAATAACTTAAGCAACATCGAGGATGATGTTGGGATTAGGGGGGGTTTTGTAACATACCCAAAACTGAAAAATAAATATTTATTATTTATTTCAGTAAAAACATTATGTTAAATTTATTGTAAAGTTTATGACCAAGTGGGTCAAGGATGACTGTAATTGACGAATTATTTATTTTAATAATGAATAAAAAGAGACACCTATCCGGGGGAGATTGTTAAATGAGTGTTCATTGACCCAATAGGAGGAAGGAGCGGCTATAGAAGGTTGGTTGACAAGTGGTAGCACTAGCATTTCACTTTCTAGTTGTTGCAGGAGCATAATCCCTAAAAAAGTGGTCATGTTTCCTAAGAGGGAAAACTGAGCTGGTCGCTCATTTAATTCCAAAACTAACCCAAATACCTAGGAAATATTATATAAACCATCAAATTGAGCAGGAGACTCACTACTCATTCAGATTTATAGGAGAATGAACCTTGTGATTGCTGCAAAATGAAAGTTCAGTCACACAGGGAATTTGATGAGGGCTTAACAAAAGTGATTTGTTGATCTAATTTTGCTACTGAGTGCTAAGTTGCATAAATCCATCATGTGGCAGAGATCTTCATCCTAGTGGTTTAGTGAATAGGTTCGAGGGTCCTAAACAAGTAACTTTGGCTGTTTCAGGAGAATGTTGGGTGGAACAGTCTCCCATGGGTATTTTTCCCCTTTCCGCATTCTATCCAAGTTCAATTGTTATTTAATTTCCGAATATTTACCTTCATTTGGAATATGCTCAGGAACTGTAAATAGGATGATTGGATATATTATAACCTCTTTATCTGAATGCTATTAGGAACACTACATTCGTTAGTTTTAAATTTATTGGATAGATCTACTGGTTTAGTATTCTCTGTAAAAGTATTTAATAATATAAACAATGTTCTTTTTGTATTAGTTTTAGATTGTTTCTACACGTATTGCAAATTATTAAAATGTTAAAAATATGAATATAATTATGTAGACTAAGCTTAAATCAAGCAAATTTTGTAACACAATAAATACTTGTAAAGGATCCATAATAAACAGAACACGAAGACCTATTCCATATATATATACTTAAAAACAAAGGCCTGTTTAAACTATTTAGGGTTAAAACCTAAAATAAGTTTATACAAAATTAAACATAACTTGGAACTTATCTATTGTTCAGATCCAAGTTTCCTTCTTAATACTTTTGCTTACATTAATATTTCAAGATAAGTGTCCTGTTTCTATAAACAAACTCTATAATTAATATAGAATCATGAGGGTTTAATAAACAATAATAACTAAGGTAGTTCCACCATAGTTATTTATAAGGGCATCTTAAGCCCAGTATATTAAACTATTTAATAACACCAAGTCAAGATTATTACAGACTGTAGCACTGGTTACATGCTTCAGGTCATGTTGGTGTTGTTTTCTACAATATTTCACTTGCATAAGAGAGTTACAAACAACCTTAGGGCTTCATATGAATTAATTCCGAGAACCGTGTCATTAACTAAACCAAGTTTGATTCTTCTACACAGAGGTTTTACTTTGATTTACTGGAGAAAGGCTTCATGGCCTAGAATATGTAATAGGGTAATTAATGAAGTTACATACGGTCTCACAGCCTATCAATAGTATAATGACAAAGTTAAGTACTTAAGGTAAAATCCCTCACGAAATTTCATTAAAATTCCTATGAGGAGTATTTTTTTTAAAACAGTAATTTTATTAACAAAGGCCTTATGACCCTCTTCATTTCTTGTGTTTTGGATAAACGATTCATGATCATTTTCCAAAGTGTATAAATAAAATAAAGAAACTCTAAGATCATAATTGAACCTACACAGTCATAAAAATTGGCCTCACGACCCTTTTATTTTTACAAATTGAAACCGAATCATGAAAAACCTCACAGTCGAATCTTTTTAGGTAACTACCAACAATTATGAACAATAAAACAACCTGTTACTAACTACACTACATTATGGCTCCATTGTTTAATAGACTTACAAGTCTTGTAACTAAATGGAGGTTTTTTATACGAAACATTTTGTAACCTTTACACACAGGCCCCAGTAATGTTCAAATCAAGGAGTTATATAAACCCTCACGGGTATCATCAACAATATATCTATTATACTATTAAAATGAATAATAAAATATATGACAATGGCTTCTTATCCCAAAAACAATAATCGACAGTAAGTCNAATTGCTAATCAAACATGCAAAATTCACACAAAAGGAGACTGAAATTGGAGCATAAATTAATCATGTATTGAATAAGTGTACATTATCCAACCATATGAAGTAATAGGATGCTCAAATATATAATTACATGAGATATTAGAAAGCACTAGGTTGCTATTCGATTTGGTCAAAAGTCAGGCTTACTAAATCAAGTCAAATCCCCCATAGGTGCAAAAAGGACTTTCCAAATCAATGAAGATCCTCACGAATTAGATAAATCAAGTGGGAAAGATAATAAGTGGTGGAAATACAACTCATTCATGCTTTGTTTTGGAGAAAATTAAGGAGGATGATGTGGTCAAAAAACAAGTCAAGTTCCCCTAGACTAGCTTTTCCTTTATGCCTTAAAACTGCTGTAAAGCAAGGCATCTTTCAAAAAACGTAGATATGTGCTTTAAGGAACCAGGAATAAAGCTTACATGCTAAATATGTTTCCAAAGCACTCCATGACCTAGTTTAGCAAGTATTTACTTCTAGGAACATGTAAAAGTCAACTAGCATAGAGAGGGAATCTAGGAATAAGACAAAAATGATTTAATTAATGTCATATATGGGTAACTATTGGTTGATTATTCTAACCAACCTCCTTAATCCTAACTTTATGAGTAAATTTCAGAAAATTATAGGGCCTAGCAACAAGGCTTAGTCACCCGTTTACATACTGCATGCCCATACAACCAAGGAAAGAGGCAAAAACCCAGTGGGAAAATCCTCCCTTAAACATGGGCAGGAAACAAAATTTCAGAAATTTTGTTATCAATTATTCTTCACAACATGATCATAAATACCCAGTAGTGATTTGAGATTACTGAAGGTCTTCTCATAGAAAACTTTGGTGAAGATATCTGCAACTTGTTCTGAAGATGCGCAGTAGAGTAGAGCAATGGTACCATCATGCACAAGCTCCTTGATATAGTGCATATGGAACTCAATGTGCTTGGTTATTTGTCTTTGAACTGGATTAGTGGAGATTTGAATGATGCTTTGATTGTCACAATAGATGACTGTTGAAAACTCTGATTCGAAATCACATTCTCCAAGTATCCTCTGCAACCATAAACATTGAGTAGCTGCATTTACAACTCCTCTATACTCTGCCTCTGTAGATGAGAGTGATATGGAACTCTGCTTCTTACTTGACCAGTTGATTGGCCCTTTTACAAGAATGAACACAAATACTAAGGTAGAATTTCAATCTGTTTTGTCACCTGCCCAATCAATGTCAGTAAATCGAACTAGCTCTAAGTCATATTTTGCTTTGTAGAAAATCCCATGAGTGCTTGTTCCCTGAACAAAGTTTATGATCCTCTTGGATGCTCTCCAATGGATCTCATGAGGCTGATCCATGTATCTCTAATCCACACTAACTGCATAAGATAATTCAGGTCAAGTATGTGTAAGATAAAGCAAACACCCAATCAACTACCTATACAGTGTATTATTTACCATAGGAGAAGAACATGCTTCTTCAAGCTTAACTCCTGAAAGGAATGAAGTCTTGCTTGGATTTAAATATTTCATGCTGAAATTGGTGAGAAAATATGAATCATACTTTGACTGATGAACCTTTATTCCATGTTGGGATTGAGCTATTTCGAGATCCAAGAATTGGCTCAATAATCCCAAATCTATCATAGAAAAGGCATGGTTCATTGCATCCTTCATGGAGCCAATCTCTTTCTTTGAACTTCTTGTAATTAGTAGGTCATCCAAATAGAGAGAAATAATCATTAAATAACCATGAATTATCTTTAAATAGACATTAGGATCAGAGTTGCATCGAACAAAACTCGGGGACAGGAGAAAGCCATCAATATTGGCATACCAAGCCTTAGGGGCTTACTTGAGACCATATAATGATTTCTTTAACCTATACACTAAAGATGGATTAGATACAAAACCTTATGGTTTCTTCATATAAATCTCTTCATTCAGATCTCCATTCAGAAAGGAACTCTTTACATCCATGTGATGTACCTCCCATTGCTTCAAAGCTGCAATGGCTAGAGTAAGCCTTATGGAGTCCATATTTGCCACTGGTGCAAAGGTATCATTGTAATCAATACTATGTACCTGAGAGTATCCATTGGCTACCAATATTTCCTTATATTTCAAAGGTGAACCATCAACATCAAACTTAGTTTTAAATACCCACTTACACTTCACTAGCTTTCTCCCTAGGGGGAGATCAACCAGTTCCCATGTGTTGTTCTTCTGGAGTGAGCTGAATTATTCTTTCATGTGCTGCATATTGATATGCCCATGGATCAGAATATATCATCCAATAACACTTCTCAACATAGAGTGGATCTTTCACACAAAGGGCACTTTCAAATTGAGATCTAGTCCTCCTAGTGTCATTAGGATTTCTAGCTAGTTCCCTAGCTGCATGAATGGTCCTCTCTTCCAACTTTGGTCTTGTAGGGATATTAGGATATGCAATTAATTCATCATTATCATACATATCAGAATCAGCAAACTCATTAATTAGTCTCTTCACTTTCAATCAATGGTTGTGGTGGTGAAGAGGACTATCCAACTTCAACTGCTGCTAAAGGCTCTTCTTCGAACTAAATACTTATTTCAATGAAATATTTGTTAGTGCTCAAGTTGATCAGATTGTACCATTTTGAATCTTTAGAATACCCAAAAAATAGGATCTCTTGTCTTTTGGGTTGCAAAGCCTTCCTCTTTTGAGTTGGAATTCTAGCCAAAGCCTTTGAGCCAAAAATACTAAAATGGGTCACATCTGGCTTGTGCCCACTCCGAGCTTCGAAAGGAGTCATACCACAAAGATTATTATGTGGCACCATATTCTGGATATAGGATGCATAGTTTATAGGCTCATACCAAAACTTTTGTGGAAAATTTTTAGCCTCCATCATGCAAGTTGCCATCTCCTTCAGTGATCCGTTCTTTATCTCAACAACACCATTTTGCTGTGGTGTGTAAGGGATAGAATGCTGCATCTGAATACCTACATATTTTTAATACTGGATGAAATCATAATTGACATACTCACCACCATTGTCAGATATGAGGATCTTGATTTTCCTCCCAGATTGGTTTTCAACCAAGGCTCTAAAGACTTTAAAGAGGTCAAAAACTTCAGACTTATGCTTTAGGAAGTAAACCCAACAATACCTGGAAAAGTCATCTATGAAGGTGAGTGCATATTTGGCTTGACTCATGGACATATGAGGGAATGGACCAGCAATTTCACTATGGGTCAACTCAAGAGGTGCAGAGGTTCTGTCATGACTAGCTCTCTCATACTTGTGCTCTGGTTGTTTTCCTAGGATACAACCTTGACAGAATCCCTTAGAAAACTTGATCTTTGGTAACCCTATGACCATGTATTTGTCACTCAAATCAGAAATATACTTGTAATTAATATGGCCAAATATTTCATGCCAAGGATTGCTTCCTTCATTAGCATGAGTAAGAAGAACAGAGGGGTTTGAGTAGGGTATAAAATGGGAAAAAATGTATACCTTCGAAGTGTGATCAACAACACCTTTTGCTATGACTTTATCATTTGAAATCTCAGTGATTTCAACTTCATTGGGGGAGAATATGAATTTATTTGGAGACCCAGTGCAAGTCATCTGATACACTAACAAGATATTAGAGGCAAGAACTGGAACATACAATACATTATTGAAATTACCATGGTTAAGATCAATCCTACCCTTTCCCATAGTATCAGTCGGAGAGTTATCTCCCAAAACTATTGGTGGAGGTTTTGACATGTCAAGAGAATAAAAGATCTCTCTTATCGAAACCATATGTCTGGAAGCTCCATAATCAATGATGAAGCTAGGTGAGCTTGAGGTGCCAGCAACCAAGGCATGTACTCTCTCCTTGTCTTCTGAATTTGATCCTCCTTCTCTCTTCTTTGAGCAATCAGGAAGGGAGATGTTGTTCTTCTCCAAGAGTTGGGTCAACATGTCAATTTTATTTTTCATACAAGAGCTCTCAGGATGACACCCCTTACTGTAGTATACGCACTTGCTCATTTATCCTTTGTTCTTCTTCTTCTGGGGATTCTTCTTGGAGCATGAGCACTCCTCTTGAGACTTTGACTTGTCTCTCTTTTGCTCAGGTGGATTTTTAGATTTTTTCTTCCTTTTTGAATCCACCTTCGAATCTCCAGCAACCAAATATTGGTCTTTGGAAGGTTTGATGGTTCCCATCATCACCAATTTATCTTGCTCCTAAGCGAGGGATTCCATGAAATCAACAAGATTAGGCATCTTCTAGGTTCGAGATGTCAGTTTAGTGGCATAGAAGGTCAAAAAAAGAAATGAATAGTTAGGACCAAGCTTTGAGAGAATGGTCAAAACTAGTTGCTCCTCCTTATTTTCAATCCCACATTGTTTTAACTGGAAAACAAGGGCCTTAAACTTGGTAAAATAGAGTTGTAATGATTCGAAGCTACTGGGAATCAAGGAGATCAATTCACTCTTGATTTGATGTCCTCTCATCTCATCTGTCTTTCCAAAAAGATATTCAATATTCTCCCACACCTCATTAGGAAATGTCAATGAATCAAGATGAAAGAGGAGGTCTCTTGAAATACTCAAACACAAAAGACCATAGGCCTCATCCCTCCTGTTGTGCCATTTGATATTCTCTACAGTTGCATTGGGCTCTACCTCAGTAGCCATGGTAACCTCGTAGAGACCTTTCCCTCTAAAAAATATCTCCATCTCAGCTTTCCATTTGAATAAATTGAATGGGGTCAAGATGATCCTTTGAGATTGTTCCATATCTCAGCTCCTGTGCCCTTCAATCAGCAGAATGTGCTCCTAGTCAGTGATGTCAAACCCGAAATAACAATTTGGAAGGAGATAAATCAATATACAAATTATATGATACCATGTGGAAATTTAACCGAAGAGATAGATCAATTACACTCACAAAATTGCTAATCAAACATGCAAAATTCATACAAAAGGAGACTGGAATTGGAGCATAACTTAATCCTGTATTGAATAAGTGTACATTAGCTGAAAATGTGAAGTAATAGGCTGCTCAAATATATAATTACATGAGATATTTGAGAGCACTAGGTTGTTATTCGAATTGGTCAAAAATCATGCTTACTAAATCAAGTCAAATCCCCCATAGGTGCAAAAAGGACTTTACAAATCCATGAAGATCCTCATGAATTAGCTAAAGAAAGTGGGAAAGCTAATGAGTGGTGGAAATACAACTCATTCATGTTTTTTTTTAGATAAAAGGATGGAGGATTATGTGGTCAAAAAACAAGGAAAGTTCCCCTAGAATAGCTTTTCCTTTATGCCTTAAAATTACTGTAAAGCAAGGCAACTTTCAGAAAAAGTAGATATGTGCTTTAAGGAACCAGGAATAAAGAAGACATGCTAAATATGTTTCCATGATGATTCCAAAGCACTCCATGACCTAGTTTAGCAAGTATTGACTTCTAGGAACATGTAGAAGTCAACTAGCATAGAGAGGGAATCTAGGAAGCTAGGAATAAGACAAAAATGATTTATTTAATGTCATATATGGGTAAATATGGGTTTATTATTCTAAAAAAGGATATATGGCCTTATTATGTTACCGTAAACACAAAACAATGCAAGAAATGACGAAACAAACAATTGTATAAACAGTCGCTACATGAGAACTGTAATACAACTTGGCATTTTAAAAGCATTGTTTATAGATAGCCCTAATGGTTTTATTACAAAAATTCATTCATTGCTTTATCAAAAAACCAAAACTTTGTTTATAGTGGCTCTCTAAGCCCAAAAAAAATAGACAGAGTAAAGGCTCATGGCCACGATATCCAGCACTGTAAATAAACTAAACCACGAAGCCCTTACAGGGTCAGACAAGATAAAAATACTATACATTGATAGAATACAAATAAAAGTAATATTTTTTTTAAAACCCTTTAGATATCAAAGGAAAGTGGCACAGTTGCAAGACTCCACATGCAATGATATTTTTACACTCTGAAATTACACAGTCGCTTAGTTGGTAGAACAAGCTGAGTCACAGTATCGAAACCCTCACAGGTACTTACAATATCAACAACTTTTAGAACCAACAAAAATATACAGAGTGGTATAGTCATTTAAAATATTCCACGGGTAATAGAATACCATTATAGTGAATTTACATATTATACCAAAGAAACTATATCACTTTCACAATGACGGGTCGATACAAAGTTGAAAATCCTAATGTATACACACTACAAGACCCACTTGGTTCCACAGATCCATGCAAGGAAATGCCATGAGTCTTACTGACTGGAAGACCTTCTCAGCTAGTTTACAACCCAAGACCTTTGTCTCAGAGACCCTGACCTGTAAATCACCAGCTTTTGTTTTACATTCCAAAAGTTAGTAAAATGATAGTGGTGAAATAGTTTTAAAGAAAGAAAAGTGGTTTTAGAAGTACGGAGGGGCTTACTCTTCAACGTTGGTGACTATGTGAAATGTAAAACTCCATCAAACAAATCTTCATAAGATGTCGATGGAAAAGGGTGATGGCTCCACCATTGTTGTTCACTATTAGAGTAGTGCAGAGCAGAGCACTGAGGAGCCAAAGGAAAAAATGAAAATATCAATGAATTCCATACAAAAACCCATCAAAGTGACTGGCTCATTCTTCGAAATGCATTAAAACCTATAGGTTTTTCACATCACAATTGTTGCTGACAGCTAGAGAATGTATCGAATTCACACGATCTTCCTTAAAAACAAATCTTTATCATGTCCTTTACATAGTACAAACTTTATCTCGAATTAAGGTTGGTTTTCAACCTTTTCATTTATTTTTCAAACCCAAATCCCTTTTCATAGTTTACCACTGTGGAGAGTAGGCTAATGATATAAGTTATGATACGTTAAACTTTGGTTAGGACTTTGCTTGATAAGGATAGTTTCAGTTTAGTAAGTTTGAGAACTCCAAACTAGGTCAAGGTTAAGATTTCCAAAAGTAGTGATACCATCTTTTCTATGTCACTTGCATATTTATATCTTAGACCTGTTTCTTTAGCATATGTTTTTTGGGGTAATTCCATCCACCTACAAGGAAAATAAAGTTCATTCTTTAGTCATAAGAGACTAAGTAAGATTATGATCATCCCTTTAACAACACAAAGGTAGAACCAAACTAAAGAATCACGACAAACAGTTTCAATGGAGTCTTAAGACAATTATCATCACAAAGTAGTGTAAGCTGGAAGGCATGACATAATTTTGGCATAGTACACCAGTAAAGCATGCAAATGATAAAACTAGTATAAACACATAAATATTGCATTTATTGTTAAATTATTACATCGCAACAATTGATTTAAGAAGTATAACATCTCTTTGATTTATTCCCAAAGAATCATGAGTTACATGCAGTAATATTTTTTTTTTCCTATGAAATTTAGGGATGTTACAATTCTATTCCAAGTGATATAGCCTTGTGACTTGCGGCAAATTGAGAAGTCAGGCACACAAGGAAATTTGATGAGGGGATAGCTAAAGTAAAATGATTGAGAGTTAAGTCTGCTATTGAGTGCTAAGTTGCATAGATTTTTTGTGTGGGATCTTAAAACAACATCTTCGTCCTAGTGGTTCAATGAATAGGCTCAGGGGTCCGAAGGAAAGTAATCTTGGCTTCTTTCAGGAGACTGTTGGGAGGAACGGTCTCCTTTTGGGTGTTTGTCCCCCTTCTGCAATTATTCAGGTTCTAAACTGTTTTTTTACTAGTTGTAAAATTACTTCATATTTTTATTAGAGGTTTAAGAAAATTATGGATTTCTATGAACCAAGTAATCATTACTAAAGTGAGTATATTAGGAAGATCTTATGTTTCGAGTATTATTGCAAATAATGCTACAATTTTTCCCTTCCATAAAGTTAATGGAAAATGGTAGAGTATAGTATAATTCTTTGTTCCTAGTACATATAATATTTGTAGTTTCTGAGTTTATAATACAATTTTTCTCTTGACACTTTCATCTCAATACATTCTTAGATTACCATATTTCACTGCTGAAAAACAAAGTAACTCTTATTACTTATTATTAGCTGATAGATTTATCTAGGATAGTACAATATAGGTAATAGTAAAACTTACAAGTTTTCTATCTGAGATTAAGGAACAAAATTACGACTAAAAGGTTTCTACTATTACGACATTGTACTAAAGGTCTATTACAAAGACCAACTTTATGATTATAGTAAAAAGGTTTAAACCTTCACCTAAGCTAAACTAGGGTTTTAAGAATCCATTTCAAAACTCATATAGAACATCATATTAACTCTGCAAGAGTGTTTACCAAGTAATATATATAAATATCTAAAATATAGTGTTACAGATTAAATAACTAATTTCAGAGTTTCTTAACTGTAAATACTGACGGATCAACCTCTAGAAGGAATACCTTCACTACTTTCTCATTCTATTATTGTATATAATATATAATTATATTAGAAAACCCTATTAAGCAACAATATTGTAATAGTTAAAAATAAGGGTTCACAATTATAACTTTTCATGGCCTAAAGGCCCTTCGAGGTTATAATGTAACCTAAATTACAGTAAACAACTTCACATAGGTTTGCATAAAACACAAGTTATCCAACCAAATGATATTAGAAATCAAACCAATTTCATAAACTGGCTACAGGCCATAAGTTGTCTTTATTATAGTCAAACATTTTAAACTATTAACGATATACCCATTGAATCCTTACAAATCAATTCAAATTTAAACATATATAAACAATAAAAATAGAAACAATGACAGAGATACCATATTGTGTAGAAAATATAGGCCTCATAGTCCCAAATATTAATTTAAAATTATGATAAAATAAGCATTAAGGACAACATATAACCATGCACACAACTCTATTTGATTTTATGTCCATAAACAACCTTATGGCTTCAGTATTCACTCAATGATGGTTTGCTATTCCATATATATCTAACATAATAACACATGCTTCAAATGATACATTGGCCTCACGACCCCATTTATTTTTAAAAGAATAGTCATGACAGAGATGTAGTAATACAACAAAAAACAAGATATATATATATATCCAAAAGTTAAACCATTTTCATAGTCAAAGAAAAGGAAGTTGTAGTTTCATAAAACCCCAACAAAGTTGGATCTTCCATACAAGTCTCTATGAAGAGATCTTAACCATACATAAACTAAAACTATTACAAATAGTCCTCTTCAGACTCCACGGTCGAAGGGATTTCAATTCTAAAAGTTAAGTGGAAAATTTCGTAGGTCGAAACCACTGAGGGTTACCATTTGTTGTTCAATAAAAGAAAACATAGAGATAGATTCCAATCCAGAGCCACAGAACCCTAGATCCATGGAGTCGCAGAGCCTCAAACCACAATGAGCAAGGAATGCGGGTACAGGTATTACCGGAGCAATGAGATTGTTTCCTTCACAGAGGATGGACTTACCCGTTGCATCCACTACGGTTGAAACCCATGCAAATTTTGAACTCCTGCAAACAACATTTCACCAAGGTCAAATATATAGATATAATATGAAAATCAACGAAGAGGGAAAACGTGAAACTGAGCTGAGAAGACATACCTTACTGGAATCAACATTGGTGACGAAGGCTCTCCAAAGAAGTCTGTAGATTAAACATAGACTACGAAAAAATAGAGTAGCTCGAGAAACAAATTCAAGGCCAAGGTTGGCCACCTTATAGCTTGAGGTATCGTGAGCCAATGGGAGGCCAATATCTTGCAATACAACATCAAAACCAACACTAGAGAGGCCATAAGCTTCAACTCCTACACAACGTAGAGGCAAAAACAATATTGTACAAAGGCCAAAAACAAGACAAGATAAACCCTTAGGTTTTAAGACATGACCTTTTTGGTCTCTAGATGGAGGCCATAAGGCCAACACGTGGTCTCTTAAATGCAACGATGTTGATTTTACTAAAAACCCAAAAAATCTATAGTTTCCAACTCCTCGAACATCTCTTGCCATCACATTACCCTATGTATGTTATAACATATAGTATAGACAAGCGCATAGTAGTTGTTTGGTTAAGATGTTGTTTCATTGTATAGCTAGGGTTCCCTTTGTATGTTTTTGTTTAGAATCCTTTAGGATGGCCCTTAGTGAGGCAAGAACCCCTCCTCAGATCACCTGCATGAAGTAAATGGTTTATGCATTAGCTACTAAGCTAAGTAAGACCATACACCCATATTCCTAAGCATCATTGTTATAGTTATCAAACATTTAGAACATAATCAAAAAATATAATAATTGTAAATGATGTGAAGTAAACATGATGTTCTTCCATGATTTTGACGACAAGCAAATAATAACTCATTATAACTTGAAGTCACATTATTAAGTTGTCATACGGAGGTCATTACATTAATGGACAAGGTACCAAGTACAAATCAATACTAGTATGCATTGCTTTACTTTATGTATTTATAGTTAGACCTGTATTTAAAAAAAATATTATTTACGGAAATTGGAGATGTTACATATTGTATTGTAATCTTTTGAAGCATTCTATCAACCATATTTGAACAAAAATTTTGGTCCAAGTTTACTTCAATTTTGATCCAATAGTGGAATAAAGTTGTTGTTGTTGATATTTTGTGGAATAAAGTTTTTTTTGTTGATATTTTGTGTTGGTAATAGTTATTTCACACTCGCATTAAATTGTACTTTAATTTTAGTCCAATAGTTGAACCATTAATGAGTTAAGATGTCATTTTGTTATAATTTCCTTACTTCTAGAAAGCAGTGTACAACCACAAATACTTAATATTAAACAAATTATTAAAAATTTTAATTGCTAGGAACATTAAAACCATATATTAATTTTCATTGTAATATAACATATTCTTCGATCTTTCTAAGGATATATTGAATTAAAAAGATATGGAATCACATTAAAATATGATATTTGTCTATTTTTAATCACCAACTTATTACTTAGTGAAATACATTTAATGTTTTATATAGAGACAGGTTGTTGTTATCAAAAAGGATTATAATTTATTAATCTTAGGATTTTTTTCTGAGAAAATGATGAAATATTTTTTTCATTACTAAAATTTTAACACTCTCGTAGGTGTCATGTACATATAGTCATGCGTGGAATATCCCCTCTACTACCAATCTCATCATAGGGCAAGAAAACCAAATCAACATTATAATAAGTAAATTTAATATAAAATATTCCTTTTGCGCCATTTGCTTGTCCCTATACAAAATGGTAGACAAACATTTAGTTTAGTGGCTACGGGCACTATCATGCTTTTAAACACCACACGGTTTTCCCATGACAGGAGTTACCGATGTGACTGTCCTGCAACAAGAATTAGCCCCGACGGTTCAAACCATTTTTCTCAAACAAAGTAGGTTACGCTAATTAATATGCTCTAACCATTTTTGTTCTTGGATACTACATCATTTGCCACGCTATACAATGCTTGGAGAAGAAATAACAGAATACAGGTCTCTTTAACAACATGAAAACCCAGATCTGTACTCGCATGTGATGGGAAAGCAGATTTGTAGAACAAAATCGATACCATTTTGATTTAGTGATGGAAAATTCCAATGGAAGTGCAATTCAGGTGCCAAGGATCGAACCTCGTCATTGAGAAGGTCAGTGGAATAGATTTCGAAAAAAAATAAAGGAGGGGCAAGATTCAAGGTAATCACAGCGGAATTTTTGGGAGGAAAATAATTTTCACACCAAGTTCTATTTTGTGCAATAAAGAAGAAGCGCAATAATTTTTTTTTATCACTATGACCATAACCTGTAAGTGGGTATATTTTTTTATTTTAAGTGCTTATGTTTTGTTTAATTAGAGTATCATTTTGAAGCCTGATGTCCATAGAGTCTCTTAAACCTGTGGTTGGAATCTTATGGAAATTGTTGTGTTCATTCTGAATCCACTTAGTCTACTTAATATTAGATGAAGGTCCGAAACCTTGGGTACTCTATTTGTTTGTTTATGAATATTCTAATTATATATATTATCATAGTTGAAAAGATTAGCAGAGGAGGTTGTAATACCCTGGTTTTGACCCCATGGTTTTTTAATTATACATGATGTAAATATTGTATGGAATCATGGAAAGGAGCTCAAGGTCAAGCCCTGCCATTGATGGATGTTTTGTGTATACGTGATCAAGGTTGAAGCCTATGGTTTATGGTGCTAAGTCAAGCACAATAAATATTGTGAATACCTTGTAATTATGCAATTAATAAAATACCATAGCTAGCTATGAACTGCAACGTGAAAGAGATGGGGGAATGATCTCACAAGAAATAGGGTAGGGAGTGAGTCAACGTATGAGCATTAGGGAGAGGCTAGATGTCAAGAGGAGAACCTTGAACCCTTAGCTACTTTTTGTCCTCTATCCTTAATCATTAATTTCATCCAAAATTTGGTTGAGGCAGTTAATTCCTTAGGAAGAGAAAGGTATGTCAACCCGATTGCTTGTCTGAGCAAGTTTATACTTACAATATCGGAGGCTGCATTTTACCTCTAAAGCAAGCCAACATGTGTTTGCATTCCGAATCGGTGGGGAAAGGTGGTGGAACATCTTGGTCATTCATTCCATCCTTTTCATCATTCGATCATTCACCTTGGCATTTGGTTCACTCACAGTGCTCTATGTATGCTCATCGTTGTTCATGAAAACATGCAAGGAGAACTGTGTCTTACTATGAGATATTTTTGGTTCTGAATCGTTATCCTTATTAGGAATTTTGTTCATGCGCACGGTGTGTTCATCTAGCGGGAAGAGAAAAAACATGTTTTCTTATGGGTGGTTCACCTGTTGTTTACCATTTGCAGCCGCGTGTTAGCTGGAATATTTCACCTCCTGCGGACAACAAGGTGTTCCACTGGTCTGAATGGTTCAGATCCAGAACAAATAGAGGACAGAGATTGAAGACTTTCCCTAGACGCTGTACATATCTGGAATACAAGGATTTGACAGTTCACCTGTGTACCTGCAAAAAGCTCAACACGAAATGAATCAAAGAAACCATAATATGATCTACTAATCTATGCTAGTGACTAAGGAATCTAGCAAAATATATATGCAAAATCAGAACAACAACATCATATGTGGGACAGAAATCAACTTGCATTAGAAATATGAAGAAGTTTACAACCAATCCTTAGTGTTGACATGCATCTCCATGAAACCAGCTCTTCATCCCCAAAAGCTCCGACTCTAGCTCTCTATGCTCTCTCCAAATGATCTTGGGCCAAAAATCAATCCAACAGCATAACAATACCTTCAAGTGTTATCCCCTAAACCATGGCTATGAGCTCATATTTATAGGGCTTTAATGGATAGAGATGGTTGAGAAATTAGTGGGTGAGGTGGCCTCTAAGATCCTAGGATGAGGGATCTCGAGCTCAACCAACCCACAGCAGTAGGGATAAGGCAGTACATGAGGCTTATCATCTAGAAGCCTCGAGAAACTTCTCTTTTTCCCTTTTTACCCAGGGTACCGCGCTTCTTCTTCTATGACAGAGCGGTTCTAGTAATAACCGCTTATGGACCAAGGGAAATGGGCGGTGGCACCACTTGTGGACAACCAATGAAAGGTGGTGCGAGCAGGGGTACCACTCCTGGATAAAGGGACATAAGTGGTGTTGGGAATTTGTATGACAGATTGATAAAAAACCATTTAGTTTCCACTCTAGAAGCCGGGATTCATGGCAAGTAGGTATGTCAAATGTCTTATCACATGATGGTGACAGGATTTTGTTATAAGAGGATGCCTCCCAAAGCATGAGTCTTAGAGTGATACGATAAATGAGAGCTTTGAAAACAAGTCGTCTCCAGGAGATGAAAATGTCGACTTGATCAGAGTATGCAGTCAAGTAGGCATCTATATTACATCAGTATGTTGACTCATAGACATAAGTAACCAAACTCACAGCTGCAGACCAATACAAGGCAGATCCATGAGTGGAATAAACAAGCATGGCTACTAGAATACAGTGTAGATTTATGTGATAGAGGACTCAAACTTGGACATAGCTACCAGACATACGACGTAGATCTATGTCATATAATGCAAATTTGAGCATAGCCATGACCATACAAATGTGGATCCATGTTAGATATACAAAACTCCATTGCAACCTGGGGGAAAAGGAATGAGCACTTTTAAACAAATGAACAGGGTCTTCATCTCGTTTTCCACAAAGTACGATTCTATCCATGTGATTACAATGATCTGAAATCCAACATGGTAGAAACCTCTTGATTACCGGCCAATTATGTGAACCGTTAACAAGTGTGAGGGAGATCACCATTAATGTCAATGATTCCCAAGGTACTCTAGTACAATCTACTGAGTGTGAATAGATGTCCTGATGTCGAACACCCAGTCGATTCTATCAATCAAAGGTCAATGATGTGAACCTATGTCGAGAGTGAGAGAATCTGTCATTAAGGCATACAGATCTCAAGGTACTAAATATTGTTTCTAAGACTACTTCCCGGATGATGAGTTGATGTCGACGGGAATAGTCTCATCGAAGGAGGGCCATGATGAGTTCCACATCGACGACATGAAACTCGAAACATAGTTCTGGAATGATGTGAATGTAGTAACCATATGATTGACTCAAAGATACCGACACAAAGACTATGTAGACTGCAGAGGTAAAAATTCTTTAGATCTCCTTTGAACATTGGGTGGCACGACAAAATGACTTGGAAGCATGACTAGATAGGACAGATACACAATGTGACAATGGAAAATGCATTCTTTTGAAAGACTCAAAGGATTGACATGACTCATGAAAGTGGATCATCATGGAGATTAGCGGAATACCCAATTGACTAACATGATTGTGCAGATAAGTGCCATGTTCAAAGGTAACGACAAACAATTACCATTATTTGCAAGATGATTCCCTTCCCATTTCCCCCATCATGATTGATGAGTGCCTCTTTTTGGTTTTACGAGTTCAAAGAGGGTAATAAACACTCGATATAGGTTGTCAGAAGACAAGTCCAGTCTCATATGTTTTACAAACCTGAGAGAGGAGGGTTTCACTCCCAAAACGGGTCTCTCAATGTTTAATTTAACGAGTCCACTGAAAGAAAACTCGGTATCATTCATGTTTAGAGAGTCTGAATGAATACAGAAGAAAACTCCATGGGGGTCCTTTTTCATATGATTTAGTCTCTAAGGTCCGAAAAAGTGTAAAATCATACCTTAGAGAACTCTTCCAGTCATGATTGGCTGGAGTGTTCCTTTCTCGTAAATAGTCCTATGCGTACCAAGAAAGAGATAACCTACCGTTGGACGGACAACTCTTCAAATACTTTAACGAGCAAGAAAAAGACAAGATCACTCAATGATCTTTTCATATTTAGGGAGCCTAAAAAGAGTTTAAAGAGAACTCCATTAAATTTTTTCATGTTTGAATCCAAAGCACAAAAAAGTAATAAACTAAGCTCAAACCACTTTTCATGTTTTAAACAGAGCACAAAAAAATGAAAAGTAAGCTCAACCCCATCTTACTGTTTTTAACGAGCTCGAAGATCAGTTGAAAGAATGCTCAAAGATTGGTTTCATTTTTACACAAGCTTGAAACCGATGGGTAAACTATGTTTGAAAAAATCCCATTTAACATGATATATAGAGGTTGGAATCATGCCCCTAGCATGGTTGCTAGTAGCTCGAAATGCCCCCAAGCTTCGTTTCATTTAACGATTCTTCTTCCATACCCAACCTAAAAACCCAGCTACTAATGTGAAAATGTTCACCAGGGGATAGGAAGAACGAGAATTGGGCAGGTGAAAAGAAGGTTCAAGTTCTAACACTAAAGTGAAGACTCGACTCAAGGGAAGGGGATCTGTTTCATTTTTACACAAGCTTGAAACGGAAGGTAACTATGCTTGGAACATGGTTTCATTTTTATGCAAGCTTGAAACCAAAAGGTAAACTATGCTTAAGGAAACCTACATTTTTTAACGAGCTTGAAACATAAAATGAACTATGCTCAAGAATGATTTCATTTTTATGCAAGCTTGAAACCAAAAGGTAAACTATGCTTGAGGAGATCCATTTCATTTTTTAACAAGCTTGACATAGAATGAGAACTTTGATCAAAGGCATCTATTTCTTTTTTTAACGAGCTTGACACAGAATGAGAACTTTGCTCAGAACATGGTTTCATTTTTATGCAAGCTTGAAACCAAAAGGGTAAACTATGCTTGAGGAGTGGTTTTATTTTTTAACAAGCTTGAAACCACAGGGTAAACTATGCTCTAGACATGGTTTCATTTTTATGCAAGCTTGAAACTGAAAGCGTAAACTATGCTTAAAGAGTGGTTTTATTTTTTTAAGAGCTTGAAACCAAGTGTAAACTATGCTTAAGGAGTGGTTTTATTTTTTAATGAGATTGAAACCATAGGGTAAACTATGCTCTAAAACCTGCTTCTACCAAACATGATATCCAGAGGTTGGTAGGTTGCCCCCCATTTCATAAAAGTCTAACGGCTTAACTCCAGTATGAATTCCATAGACTAGAGACATGCCCCCCATTTTACCTATGATGGGAAGAAGCTAACTAGGAGGGGAAAGAGCCACAAGAACATGCGGCACATTCAGGGAAGTATGATTACTAGGAGTAATGTGATGGTTAGGTGTAACAAAAGAAAGTTGATCAATGGTCACAATCTTCCCATCATGGGGAAAATGCATAACTCTAAAGAGTGTGGACACTACAGCCTTAATGGAATAGACATAATCACGTACAAGGAGCAGATTGAAATCCAAAGGACCTTGGATCACCATAACATCAATACAGATAGTTTCCCCTCCCAGTGTAATAGGCAAACAAGGAAGGGTCCCTAGAGGTGAGGTAGGCCTGCGATTAAAAGCTAGTATCTGATCGATGGCTGGCACAAGCTGAGGAGAACCTAAAGCTTACCAAGCAGTTGAGGATAGAATACTAACAGAAGCCCCTTCATCAACAATAGTGCGAAGTATTCTCCTAGTAGTAACATTCACAACTATTTGGAAATGAACACTTGAATGAATACGAGACTCTATTAGGCTACTCCAGTCAAAGGAAATAACCTCAGTACTTGGAGAGGGTTCTGTCGAAACAGACAAAATTTCCTCTTGTCGAGAACAATCAGAACGAAGCATAAAAACTTCGGCAGGTTTTGGTTCATTCTCTACTGGAAGAGAAGAACAAGATGAATATTTGGTCAAAGAGGCTACTTTAGTCTTAACACTCTCTGATGAAAGAGTGGGATCAGGTGGAAATGACACAAACTTGACCACTTCACTCTCCGAAGGAAGAGTGGGATCAATCACAGATAAATCCGAATCGACCACTTGGTCAACCAGTGGGGGATCGAGGGATAACTTACTATCACTTGTTGGAATCACCTGTTGATGATCAGTAATATTTTCCAACCAACGTGAAGCTTCATCCATGCTTGGACAAATAAAAGTACGATGCATATCCTTGCATATCAAACAAGGATACAAGACTTTACCCTTACAACCTTTTACCAATGGGTCACTTGTTGAGGGAGTATCGTCAAAATGATGATCATAGGTTGATGACACAGATGGTTTGCATCTTTTAAACCACTCTTCTTGTACATGGGAGAGACTGGGACACTCCTTAAGAAGGTGGTCCCCCTTGCAAAGCTTACAAGGGAACTTGGGTTTTTCGAGTGTTCTCTTAGAACAAGCACCATCAAGAGAAGATAGTTGCTTCTTTTTCTCTTTCTTATCCTTCTTCTTTTTACCCTTCCCTTTCTTCTTCTTCTTATCCACATGACTACTAACCATAGAGCTTTCGTCAAGCGAAGAAGAAGAAAGAGATGAAGCCACAACCGGTGAAGAAGGAGCAGGATTAGGTTGAGGTCGATCCTCTTTCGAAGGAGAGGTGACATTTGAGACATTAGGTGTAACATGAATTACTGGATTAAATAGCCAGACCGGTAATCCTATAGTTAATCCAGGAAGATTTAGAGTGGAAATAAAGGGAGGACCAATACCTTCACTTGGAGGGAATACAAAAGGTATACCTTGGAAAGTGACCTCTTGAGTGGTAGTCACAGATGAGGATGCCATCTCTAAACTCTCTAGAAACCCCCTAACTGCCACGCACAAGCAAGTACTACTAAAACTAAAAGCAACAAGCAAACATGTGAAAGGAGTGGATAAGAGTTAGGAATCTCACAGGACAGGCCAAAAGGATAACTCAGATGGTTTAAGGATTCCTAAAAGGGTCTTTCGATATACACAAGGTACGAGGGAGCTGAAATTGATAGTAGTGCTGTCTAATGCATAACCATACACAAGGGGCCTTCCGATATACAATCGAGTATGTGAAGTACCTTTGTATATACCTCAAGGGTACGCGAAAGGCCGTTTGATATACCGATGGTACGTGGAAGAACCGCGCGAGTCCCAGAATGTAATGTTGACAAATAACGACAACTCCTATGCTTAACGATGCCTGAACATGTCTCTAACTTATCACTCAAATTGCTAAAAGTTTTAACCTCATACTGCCGTTAATTTTATCTTGTGCGTTTAGGTGGAACCATGGAGTGAAAACTTGAAATTAAAGAAGATGCAAACTGATCTATATGACAATGCAAATTTTCCTCTTCAATGAAATTCTACCTAAGAGAGGGAGAGAGATTTACTTTTCTTCCAAAAATGAACACCCAAATGCAAATGCAATTCTATCTTTTCAAACGAAAAGTGAAATATCAATGCACCCCAAACAATCTTCAAAGCAAATAAGAAAGGGATCTAGAGAACATTTAACATAAATATACCATAAATGTTTCCTATCTTTTCATGCTTGAAAAAGACCCATAAACACTCAATGGAAAGATGATTTCATTAACATTTCCAAACAAATCTAACTCTAATGCACACAAAGTTGAAAATAGATGTTTCTTCTCAATGAAAGTAAGATCTAGAATTTCAAACAATCATGCACAAAACAAGAAGAAAATCATTCAACAAACTTGCGAATAAAGCAAAAGAGAGAGATAAACTAAAACTTCTCTTTGAAACAGACAAGGAAACGAAGAACCAATCTTTCCTACCAAGCACTGAAAAAATCAGCATGCGGAAAGAAACAAGAATCACCCAAGCAAATAAAGACTCAAAACAACATGGATCACTCACGCATTCCAAGTCCAAAACAAAACAAAGCCTACACATGAAAATGAAATGTATATTTTCCAATTCCAATGAATAACATCTACAGGAAAGGGAAAGAGGTTTCAAACAAAGAAAAGAACACAAAATCTAATGCAAGAAACACAAACTCTCTTTGAATGCAAAGGGAATATAACAATCAAAGCGACTACAAAATACACAATTCATGGCCATGAGGGAGCATTTTGTTTTAAAAAATACACTTCATTTTCATCAAAAAGTAAGCCAAAACACACAAAAAATGAAAATACAAAGTCTGGAACAGGGCCTACCCGGTACCGTGCAAATGAAGCTGCTGACAGGTGGTTTTGAGGTAGAACTACTCCTTGCTCACTGGATTCAAGCGGTGGCACCATGGGCTGCTAACTAGACACAGGTGGTGGCATCGCTCCTTGCGTACAGAACATGTGCGGTTCCCTGTAAAAATCCAAAACACAAGGAGAACAACATATCAAGTCAGAAAAAGACCAGATCAGGGTAAAGGCTGATAGATTGAGTATAAAAAAGAGCATAAAAGGTCGAAATAATTCAGATCTAAACAGATCTGGAAGCTTCAAACCAAAATCCATTGAGTCAGATAGAAGATTTGACTGAAGAGAGTTAAAGAAAACGGATCCTGGATTCAGACAAGAGTTGTAGACTGAGGAAGATCAGAACAACTGATATGCATGCTCCCTAGTGGAGTCGCCAGATTTGTTAGCTGGAATATTTCACCTCTTGCAGATAGCAAGGTGTTCCACTAGTCTGAATGGTTTAGATCCAGAAAAGATAGAGGACAGAGGTTGAAGACTCTCCCTAGATGCTGTAGATATCTGAAATACAAGGCTTTGACAGTTCACCTGTGTACCTACAAAAAGCTCAACACAAAATGAATCAAAGAAACCAGAATATGATCTACTAATCTATGCTAGTGACTAACGAATCTAGCAACATATATATGCAAAATCACAACAACAACATCATATGTGGATAGAAATCAACTTGCATTAGAAATATGAAGAAGTTTACAACCAAGCCTTAGTGTTGACATGCATCTCCATGAAACCAGCTCTTCAACCCCAAAAGCTCTGACTCTAGCTCTCTATGCTCTCTCCAAATGATCTTGGGCCAAAAATCAATCCAACAGCATAATAATACCTTCAAGTGTTATCCCCTCAACCATGGCTATGAGCTCATATTTATAGAGCTTTAATGGATAGAGATGGTTGAGAAATTAGTGGGTGAGGTGGCCTCTAAGATCCTAGGATGAGGGATCTCGAGCTCAACCAACCCACAATAGTAGGGATAAGGTAGCACACGAGGCTTATCATCTAGAAGCCTCGAGAAACTTCTCTTTTTCCCTTTTTACCCAGGGTACTGCGCTTCTCCTTCTATGACAGAGCAGTTCTGGTAATAACTGCTTATGGACCAAGGGAAATGGGCGGTGGCACCGCTTGTGGACAACCGATGAAAGGCGGTGTGAGCAGGGGTACCGCTCCTGGATAAAGGGGCATAAGTGGTGCTATGAATTTGTATGAAAGATTGATAAAAAACCATTTAGTTTCCACTCCAGAAGCCGAGATTCAGGGCAAGTAGGTATGTCAAATGTCTTATCACATGATGGTGACATGATTTTGGTATAACACTGTGCAGGGGTCTAGTGGTCTCCTTGTTTCGCTAAGTGAATGAGCAATGGAGATCACTTGATTTTAGGAGAAAGAGTGGTCATCTGTGATTTCCCCAGTGTTGGTGTCCAAGGGTCTCCTCTGTCATAGAGTGAGTGTAATCCTGTTTGTTGTGTTACACTGCAGTTTTGTGGTGTTGTGCAACCTTGGTTTTGGGTCTGAACCATACAGAAGAATTAGGAGTGCAAGAGATGAGCACATGGATTGATAAACCTAGTGTAGAAGGAACCTAATGAAAATATGAGAGTGGCTAGTGAATCTTCTCTACACATCCTGAAGAGCACTAGAAGGGAAGGCAGATCATGAGGGACTGTGTAGCAGAGAAGGGTATGCTTCCTTTTGTTGGGTGTGGGTTGAGATAAAAGGTTCCACGTCCCTTTGTTTGGGGTTTTCCAGTCCTTTCACACACCGCCTTGCTAATCGGAGAAAATTTCTTCCTCTTGTTGAGACCGGAAGTCTATGTTTTTCGACCCCTCCATTGTCGGACTGTAAAACACTGCCATGATTATTCACTATGGGGTTTCTTTCCATGGTTTTATGATTGATATGTCTTCCCCTTTTTCACACAGGGAGTTTGTATCTTCTACCATTACCAGATTGTGCAACGTTCTATTTACTCCACCGTGGAACCGTGGTCATGATCTATTCATTCACAATTTTGCTTTGGCTGTGTCCTTTTACCCTCATGCACAGATTGAGAATAGGTTCCTTCCCCATCTGCAGACTGTGTATCATTTTGGTTGTTTCTTTATGGGATTGGACTGCTGATGTATCCTTGGCTGGGTTGCTACATGTGCAAACATCCTTTTGAGGTTTTGTTGTGTGTCTATGTTTCCCTTGTCCATGCTGA
The DNA here is from genome assembly GCA_001517045.1 of Pseudotsuga menziesii. Classification (NCBI taxonomy): domain Eukaryota; kingdom Viridiplantae; phylum Streptophyta; class Pinopsida; order Pinales; family Pinaceae; genus Pseudotsuga; species Pseudotsuga menziesii. The sequence continues at coordinate 173,202 of LPNX010813719.1, read as the reverse complement.
GAGCTTGGTTTCTTATCCATTGCGGACTGTAGATTGTTGCCATCGTTTCATTGTGAAGTTGGGACTGTTGATTTACCCTGGGTTGGGTTGTTGTGTGTGCAAGTGCCTTTTTTGGTTGCTGCTAAGTTGTTTTGGCCACGCTAGGGCCAAGAGCAACTCTGAGTTGTCTTGTGGACTAGAGCCATGTTCACCCTTTTGTTTGGGGTTGTCACCCTATGGTCTTCATCTTCTTCACAAAGCTGTAAGCTGTTTGTTTTACTGCGGCATGCAATGGTTGGTATTTGGACTATTGAGAGTAGGATTAGAGGCTGGGTTTGCTTGAGAAAACTGGTGTTTGAGGCCACTATCTTAGCATTTAGCCTTTCCTAGCTCCTTGACAGCATGATAAACCCTACTGTGTGGGCTTGGCTGAATTATGTACCTTGGCTATGTGTAAGCCTACTTTGACCCTTATTCCTTGAGGAATCATGCCCAACTCGGGGGTGGTAGTGTTGTTGAGAGATTGATGAGCACGCTGGCCTATGGTTGGGTGGATCGCTATAGTGATGTAGCTCGTTGTGAGACGAATTCTATTTAAAATAAGTATTCTTGAATATCTTGTCTCTGCAGTTATATCTACTGATTAATGGATATAATGAATATAATGAACATGTGGTATGCTTGAATGAATGTTTTTTTGCTTCTGCTATGTATACAAAGGGTTATGCATCTTAGTATGTATTATGTTTAAGCTTTTTATTTCAGCATTATATGCTCGTTCATGTTCATGGGGCTGTTTGCGCATATGTTTGGTGTTAGTAGCGTCCTCTTCACCAGTCAGAGGGTCGGGGATGTTACAGTGTGGTATCAGAGCCAAGTTGCAGCGTGGGCCTAAATGGGCCACAACAGATCAGATAACAGAGGCAGGTTGCCTTATGCCCAGCATCAATTAGAAAAATTGAAGACAAGAAAATTCACAAAATTTTCTAAGTGCCAGAACTATCAGCCCATCAGAGCACTTAGTGGGAAGGCCACCCAATGGATAGTTGTTCTGATGGCCGATGCAACGGAAGACTATGGAGGAAAATTTCAGAAAATTTCTGTGTTTTGGCCATCAGCACATTGGAACACTTAGACAGATGGATCGCTGATGCTTAGCTGATTGAGCTCCACCGTTGCGGATGGCTAGACCACTGTGCTTCTGAAGGGTAGAGCCTCCAACCGCCGATGGCGCAAAAACTCCAAATTTTTTCTAAGTGTTGACTTTGTCGGCCATCGGATCATGTTAGTGGTATTCATTGCCGATGAACAACGGAAGGAATTAGTTGAATGGATTTCCACCGTTGGGAGTGGCTAGGGAACTAATTGTCCAATGTAGCAGTTTCTAGTCGTTTTGACAGCCGACGTGGTGGAAGAAATAGAAAAGAGAAAAGTTATGAAAATTCTTCTAAGTCATAAAATCATCGGCAAAATTTAGATGACGGAACCACTGATGTGGCGACAGACACCGCGGAAGAATTTAGTTGTTTTTCAGCCCGCCGTTGCAGCTGCCATGTGGACTAAAACAATGATGCATAGCGCTTAGTGGATCTGACCGTTGACAAAAGAAGAAGTTTTGAAATTTTGTTTAAGTGTTGGGATCATTGGTAGAAGTTAGTTTATGAGACCACTGATGGATGTCCACGAAAATTAGTTGATCAAGCGCCCATCATTGCGGAAGCATTGAAAACTATCCCGTCGATGCAGGAGTCTCTCCACTTGTCGATGCAGCAGTGTTTAGTGAACAATAGAGTCAACAAGCAGTTTCTTTGATCGACGAAGGATAAGGGAGATGGAGCCAACGGAATCGGCGAAAGGAAGAGGAAGACTAAAGAGAAAGATTTCGATTTTTTTTTTAAGTCATAGAATCATCAGCCATTGGTGATGGTTAGTTGAGGACATCACCGATTAATAAGTGATTCCGTTTTCGATGAGCTATGTCAGGTAAGGTTTGTTGATGAAGCGTCTGTCATTACGAAGATCGTGAGGACTAACCATTTGGCGAGGAATGCATCTGATCGTTGATGCCATAGCTTCTAGGGTTTTCCATGCCGATGTGTTTCAGCCTTCAATTGGAAAAGGATTGAAGATGATGAGCCGTCGTTGTGGCTGCAGAATGAACTATTTTGCCAATGCTATTCCTTCCAGTCGTCTATGCCGGGGTGTTCAGTGAACATTTGGGATCACTACGACGGCAACAAACGAAAGAGAATTAGGCGATGAAGCAGCCGACGCGAAGAAAAAGAAAAATGAAAATTTGTGAAAATTTTCCTAAGTAAAGAAAACATCGAAAAAGTTTAGTAGACTACCCTTCCGATGAATAATTGTTCCAACTGCCGATCGGAAAAGTTTAGTTGATTAAACCACTGACCAAAAAATGTTAGTGTGTAACACCCTGGTTTTGACCCCATTGCATTAGATGTATATGATGTATTTATTGTAAATAATCATGGTGTAGAGCTAAAGTCCAAGGCCCCACCATCGATTGGTTATTCTATGTTTCGAGTCGAAATTGTCATCGATGGTATATCGGGGCATGCGGCATACATATCAAGTTTTGTCATCATGTAAATATACATCTTTAATTAAATGAACCCAACCAGCTATGCTCACTGCAACCATAATGAAAAGGGCATGATTTTCCCAAGGATAAGGAGGGGGGAATTGTTAAACCATGAACCAATGGGGAAAAATCCATGTGTCACCTTCCCTTGTCTTACCCAACTACCACCATTAAAAACTACTGCTACTAGTTGGGGCAGTTATAGTTGGGGCAGTTATGGCTGGGAGTGGAGTGTGGCAATACTGTCAGTGCTTGCCCACATGCACACTCCACCAGCGGGTTGACCTCACGATGGCAAGCAAAAAAAAAGAACACCATCATTAGTCCAACGGACTCTCCACTCTCTCCACTACTATGCCATTCTTTCCCTGGTCTGTTCATCCTCACGCAGGGACGGTAGTCTGATGATTTTCCATGCACAAGATTATTTTCAGGGGTGGTCTCACGTAGCCAGCAGGAGGGATCCATTTCGAATGTCACTCACGTTTCCATAGAGTGGTATCTAGCATGTTTTCCATCTGAATTCCAGAGGTCTGATGTAAATTTCGCTCACGCACAGGTTGGGAGTCTGTATTTTTCTTCCCTAGTGTGGTCTGTGTAAATTTTCCTCGGTGGCTTCGTTGTCCAGGGCGGACTGTTGTTTTCCCCACATTGTGAACTATGTTTGCTGATACATTTTGGGACTGTTGTAGGTTGTTTTGGATTCGTTTTGGCCACGATAGGGCCAAGAACGACTCAGGAGTTGTTTTCCTTAACCAAGCTGTGAATTGCTTGTGTGAATGTGTGTATGCAGTGGTTGGTCTTCGGACCGTGTTGGGAGAAGGGATGGGGGCTTGGTTTGGTTGATAAACCTGGTGTGTTTGGAAACCACACAGACAGAGCTAGAGGGCTGGATTTCTTCTGCACAACCCATGAATAGCACTGGAAGGGAAGTCAGGGCCTGAGGGACTGTGTAGCAGAGAAGGGACTGATTCCTTGTGTTGGGTGTGTGTGGGTGTCTTAGAAGTCATGCTAGTTCTGGTGTAGGTGTCCCTAGCTCTGTAATGAGCTCACCAGCTTAGCATTTAGCCTTTCCCAGCTCCTGGATGGCCTGGTAAACCCAACTGTGTTGGCTTGGCTATGTTTTGGTGTACCCTTGGATATGTGTAATCCTGCTTGTTCCTTATTCCTTGGGGAATCATGCCCAACTCGAAGGTGGAATCATTACTGAGAGATTAAGGATCATGCTGGACTATGGTTGGGTGGAATGTTGCAGCGACATAGCTGGTTACGGAATGAGTTCTTTATGAGATAAATAGTCTTGTCTATTTTAATTCATGAATATGATGAACATGTTGAATTCTTGTATGAATGTATGTTGCTTCTGTTCTGTATGATAAATAATTATGTATCTGTGTATGTTCTACTTCAATGCATTTTGTTTCAACATTTTATGAATTCACATGTTCATGGGGTTGGTTTGCTGGATGGTTAAGGCCATGGTAGTGTCCTCTTCGTTGGTTGGAGGGTCGGGGACGTTACAGTGTGGTATCAAATCTTGCAGGTTGCAGCATGGGCCTCTATGGGCCATGACTAACCAGTTTCCAGAGGCATGTTTCCTTTTGCCCAGAAGAAATTAGTGAATGACTGGAAAAATTCACAAAATTTGTTTAAGTGTTTGAACTGTCGGTTCATCGAAACACTTAGTGGGACGGAATTCTGATGCAGCGGAGAGCTAGACAGAAGCACACCCGACGGAGGACAGTTGGGAGAAAACTGCAGAAAATTTTCTAAGTTTTCGTCAGCCGTCGGTGGAACTTAGTGGATGTGGAAGCCGCAGTTTCGGTGAAGATCAGTCAAAGACCACCGAAACACCGGCTCGATGTAGTGGAAGAAACGCCTGATATTGACTTTCGGCACCAACAAAAGTTTGTTGTTCAGACCATCGATAGACGTCGATGGAAAATAGTTGATTGAGCACCCGCCGTTGTGGATGGCTAGACAACTACACATCCGACGGGTAAGGCCTCCTACCACCGACCATTGACGCTGCAAAGAAAGAAAGTTTAAATTTTTTTTCTAAGGCCCGAAATCGTCGGCTACCTGAAGAAGATAGTGTTTCGTGCGTCCGTTGTTGCAAAATCCTAGAACACTAGTCTTTCGATGGGGAGAAGCTCCGACTGCCGATGCCGGTCAAAAATCGGTTCACCGATCGGAAGAAGATCGAATATGGTGTTTCGTTGTTGCAGCTGTTGATGGAACTATTTCTCCTAAAAAAGAAGAGAATCGAGCCGATCAAGCGGCAAAAGGGAAGAAAAAAGCAAAAAAATTTGAAATTTTTTCTAAGTTATGGAGTCATCAGCCATCGAAAGAAGTTAGTGGATTGAACGTCTGCCGTTACGGCTAGCTAGTGAACTATCCTTTCGACCGATAGAGGCTTCAACCACCGATGCCATTGTTATAGCTGATTTCACCACTCCAGGTGAATCACACTTTGTATGGCCTTCCTCTGTCCTGCTGCAGACTCCTAAGACCCCTTGGACGATTTTTTGTCCTTTTATGTTTTTCCTGACCATCCCTAAAAACATGTGAAAAATGATACATGCAACTTTTAAACCTATAGTCACGTATATACATGGTTTTGACCACTAAAACTGCGTACATCGGGATGTGTACAAAATCCAAATCCTTTTGGAGTTTTCCTTGACATGGATCCAATTCACTTGACTCCTGGCCTTCCCTATGCCTTAAGATCGCTCGGATTCAACCTTTCATTACCCCTTTGAAAATTTATATAAGGAACTCCTTGGTACATTGAAGGCATAAGAGAGAATTGAGAGCAAGGAAACTATAGTCCATTGTTGCCGGAACTTATGCTTGAGTCTGCATCCCTTTGTTCCTTAGACACTTTTGTGTTCTTCCCAAGCTTTCCTTTTGCTTGTGAGCTTTCTATCTAGAGATAGAGGATTGAAGTGGTGGAGGCCCAAGTGGGGGATTCAGTTTCTTTGGTTCGCAGACATGCCGACAGAGCTTGTATCTTGTAATCTCTGATTTATATTAATAGAAATATCTTTTCTTGTCCAATAATGTGTGTTTGAATGAATATTTTATCCATGGGATTATGTCAAATGCTTATACATTATTGATCATATATTGTAGAATAGATCTAACACCATGATATATAGAATGCTTGTATTGTTTACTTGTTGTTGAGGAAGTAATCTATCAATTCAAGATGAATTTGGAAAGCTCAATAGGGATCTACTTCAACCGTCCGGAATAAGGTACAAGGTCTAATCCTTTAGTGTTAGACATTTAATTTCTATTGCATATTGGAAAGGATTGATTTCTGGAGTCAAGCTGTCTGTTGTGGTACCCCAAGACATGGGAATTTCTCTTCATAACAGCCGCAGTGATTAGTACTTCCGACAACCAATGAGAAGAAAATTTGAAAATTTTGTTTAAGCATAAGGTCATCGAAAAGTTATTGAGGATTGGGTCGCCGATCAGATACATTAAAGGTTTGAGAATCTGCCGTTGCGGCAGTCTAGGACACTATCCACCCGATGCTTAGTAGGTCCGGCGGCCGATAATGTCCGCCGAACCCACAGTGAGATCGCTTTCCACCATTGTGGCTGCCTATAAGACTAATCGTTCGACGCAATAGCATAGCCGATCGCTGACACAGAGGAGGTAAGTTGTCGTTGGATCATTGCAACAAAAGGAAGTATAGTGACTTGGGTCGGCGATGTGCAGAGGGTTAGACCTTTCTATATAGGCTTGTGGACATGGAAGACATAGAAGGTTTATGGGTCACCATTGCGAGAGACGAGATGACTAGCCCTTTGACGCTATAGCAACTAGTGCTTCTGACCGCCGATAGACTTACGGCTGCAGAAGACTTAAGGAGATTGTTGGCTTCCATTGCAGAAAGCTGGGTGACTAACAGGTTATGCTATTTCCAAACAGATGTGGGATAATAGACCATTGCAGGCCCGATGTGGCGGAAGGAATCAAACGAGTAACTCGTCGATCGAAAGTCTAGACATTTGCCATAGAAACTGAAGTAAGAACACTTTCCGCTGTTGCGGTTGCCCAAAGGACTATGCACCCGATGCACAGTCAATTTGATCACCGATGCAGCACATAGGATGGTTTCATCATTGATTAGGTTCAGGGAATTGGATGCGGATCCGATACAGCGGAAGGAAATAGGTGAACATTCCTTTACGTTGCCAATGCAGATTGGAAGTTTGGTGATTTTCCCACCGAGACGCCGAAAAATTTGTGCAGAAGAGACCTGATGAAGAGAAGGAAACTTTGGGTTTTTCGAAGTGGAAATTTTTCTTAGCAAATTCTAACTGTTTTAGCAGATTTCAGCAGACTATCAGTGGATTACAGGGATGAACATGGGGGAGAGGAAAATTTTGTGTTTTTATCATAATTGTTGTTTTATGAATTTCCAGAAGAAAAGGTAAGTAATTTTGATTTATATTAATATTATGCGTCTAACAATTTGATACAAACACATTTGTAGAACTTTAGATAACTTCCAAGAGCAGTACTCCAGAGAGAACAGTGTGGTTAAGCCAAAGGTGGTTCAGTCATGAGAACCCATGATGGGTATGATGCTCGGGATTCTTATGAGCGAGCAGAAGATGCCATGGGAGAAAATGTCCGTAATGAGAATGATGACATAGAGTCTAATGGAAGGAGATTCTAGGGGACACCGTCTGAGGTTGCAGCCACCATGAGAAGCTTGGTTAAATCCCAGGAAGAACAACATCAGTTGAATGCTGCCATATTGCAGAGTTTGACATATTTAAAGAAAAAGATAAACTCTGGACGGGGTACATCAAGGCCAAAAGGCAGTAAGAGCAGCACTAGGAGAAGGAGAAGGAATTCTAGTGGATCATCTTCTGAAGTATCCAACAGGGATACCAGTTCGTCTCCTCATAAGAAAAGAAGAAGGAACCATAGGGATCTCTCTCAAGATGAATTTAGGAAAGCTAAACCTCCTACATTTGATGGTGAGGTAAAGACTAGACAAGAAGCTGAAGCTTGGCTTCTTGGGACAAAGAAGTATTTTCAAGTGCATGATTATTCAGGAAACATGAAGGCAAGATTTTCCATATTCAATATGAATGGAAGAGCATCCATTTGGTGGGAACACTTCAAGCAAGTAAAGAGGATCAGTGAAAGGAGACTTAGGTGGAAACAGTTCAAGAAGTATTTCAAGTAGAAATACCTCTCTGACAGGTATTATGATGACAATATTAAGGAGTTCATGAGCTGAGATTGGGACAGAAGACTATGGAAGAATATGCAAATAAGTTTTTGGAGCTGTTGAGGTATGTACGGTACATTAGAGAAGAAAAAGTGAAGGTACAACATTTTCTGAGTGGATTGCCTCAGTCTTACAAAGATAGAATTGAGTTTTATGAACCTAGAACTCCTGAAGAAGCAATAAGGAAGGCTAAGTATTGCTATGAGCAAAGAAAAGGTAAGCCAGATTACCATAAGGCATGGAAGGACAAGAAGAATGAGAAGTATGACCAAAGAAACAAAGGTTTCAAACCTTCTAACTTCAGGAATCAGTAGAAGCAGCCATCCCAAGCTGTGAGTAAACCAATTGGAGTGACAGGAGAAAATCCTAAGGATCCACAACAGAATAGAGGCCCACTTCAATGTTGGAAATGTGGGGGACCCCACATGCGTAGGAATTGTCCACTCGAGAGTGAGAGTGCAAGACCGGCTTATAACATTCAAGAAGCAGAAACATTGGGTCAAGTAGCAAGGGTAGTCCCTAGGATTTATGCAGCACTGGAGGACCGTCAGGAAGATCACCAGTCAATTGTGGTTGAAGTAGTAATTAAGATTGTTAAACAATCTATTTCTATTTTGATTGAACCTGGTTCTATGCACAGTTACATTACTACTAGAGTAGTGGAGATTTGTGCTTTTAAGAAAGTAAAGCATAGGAAGTCTTGGTTAGTCCAGCTAGCCACTGGAACTAAGAGAAAGGTCAGTGAAGTGGTAGAGAAATTTCCATTGGTAATGAATGGATTGGTCACTTGTGCAGATCTGAATGTTCTACCGCTTGGTTCCTATGATGTTCTCATAGGAATGGATTAGTTAGAAGCTCACAGGGTGAAGCTTGACTGTTACAATAAGACTTTTGAATGCATGAATGAAGAAGGGAACCTAGTAGTTGTGAAAGGTATTCCAAAGGTGATTTCAGTATGGCAGGTTTCAACAATGCATTTAAATAAGTTCTGTAGGAAGGGTTTCCAGTTGTATGCAGCTCACAGTTTGGAGACATCAGGAGATGAAACTCCTAGGTTGGAGGACTATCAGGTGTTAGAGGAATTCAGGGATGTGTTTCTTGATGATATTCTAGGGCTTCCTCCAAAGTGGGACATTGATTTCATAATTGAACTTGTGCCAGGAGCAGCATTGATTTCATAATTGAACTTGTGCCAGGAGCAGCACCAGTGTCCAAGGCACCTTATAGGATGAGTACACTGGAGATGATAGAGTTGAATATGCAACTGCAAGAGTTGTTGGAAAATAAGTACATCCAACTGAGTGTGTCTCCTTAGAGAGCACCAGTTCTGTTTGTAAACAAAAAAGATGGTACACTGAGGTTGTGTATTTATTACAGACAATTGAACAAGGTTACTATGAAGAATAAATATCCTTTGCCTAGGATTGATGACCTCTTTGATGAAATGAGAGGAGCAAAGGTATTTTCCAAGATTGACTTGAGGTCTGGTTACCATCAGGTGAGAATCAAGGATGAAGACATTCATAAGATAGCCTTCAGGACAAGGTATGGACATTATGAGTTTGTAGTGGTACCATTTGGTCTCACAAATGGACCAGCTACATTTATGTGCCTTATGAATAGTGTCTTCAACAGATATTTGGACAAATTCATTCTTGTTTTCCTTGATGACATTCTTGTTTATTATAAGAATGAGAAAGAGCATGAAGAGCATTTGAGTTTGACATTGCAATTGCTTAGGGAGCACCAGTTGTATGCAAAACTAAGCAAGTGTGACTTCTATAGAGATAGAATTCAGTATTTAGGTCACATTATCTCAGAAGAGGGTATATCTATGGACCCTGAAAATATTGAAGCCATTATGAATTGGCCGACTCGAAGAAATGTGACAGATGTAAGATATTTTATGGGACTTGTAGGATACTAACGAAGGTTCATTGAAGGATTCTCTAGAGTTGCACATGCCATCACTTCTTTGCAAAAGAAGGGGATGAAGTTCGAATGGACATCGAGGTGTGAAGAAATTTTCCAGTGGTTGAAGAATATTCTCACCAGTGCACCCGTATTGAAAGTTGCAGATCCAGAGAAGGATTTTGTGGTGTGTACCGATGCATGTGGACAAGGGCTTGGAGGAGTCCTTATGTAGGACAACCACATGATATGTTATGAGTCAAGAAAACTGAAGGAGCATGAGAAGAGCTATGCCACTCATGATCTAGAGCTTGCAGCCATAGTACATGCCCTTAAGATGTGGAGGAATTACTTGATGGGTATAAGATTTGAGATTAGAACAGACCATTGTGGTCTGAAGTATTTGTTTGATCAGCCTACTCTGAATGTTAGAAAAGCAAGATGGCTGGAATTTTTATGTGAATTTGATTTTGAAATCAAGCACATAAAAGGGAAAGAAAACAAGGTAGCTGATGCACTCAATAGGAAGGTGCAGGAAATGCATGTGGCATCTCTTAGTAGTTTCCAATTGGATTTGAGGTAGCAGATTGTTAGTCATGTTGCTGGAGATGAATTGTATGAGCAGGTAAAAGAAAAATTGCAGCAGCAAAGCCTTGAGAAGAGGTATGAGGGATATAAATTGGAAGAAGATGGACTTCTCACTTATAAAGGTAGAATTTATATTCCAGATGTAGCAGATTTGAGGAGAGTTGTTATGGATGAAATCCATCAAGCTCTGTATTCTGGTCACCCAGGATATCAGAAGACAATTGCTACAGCTAGAAAGCAGTACTTTTGGCCAGGAATGAAAAGGGATATGGCTGAGTACATTTCGAGGTGTATGAAATGTCAACAGGTAAAGGTTGAGCATCAACACCCTACAGGTTTGTTGCAGCCTTTGCCAGTTCCGGAATGGAAATGGGAAGTTATTTCCATGGATTTTATTACAGGATTGCTGATGACTTGGAGACAACATGATTCCATCATGGTTGTGGTGGACAAGTTGACAAAGGCAATGCATTTTATACCGGTTAAGTCTACACATAAGACTGATGACATTGCAAAGATCTTAATGAAGGAGATTTTCAAATTGCATGGATTGCCTAAGGCAATAGTCTCTGATAGAGATGTCAAGTTCACTTCCAACTTTTGGAAGGGGTTGTTTGCATATTTGGGTACAAAGCTAAACTTCAGCACTGCATACCATCCTCAGACAGATGGGCTGACAGAGAGAGTTAATCAAGTGCTTGAAGATATGCTTCGCATGTATGTGATGGACAAACCAACCAAGTGGAAAGATTACTTACACTTGGTAGAGTTTGCTTATAACAATGGACAACAGGCATCCTTGGGGATGAGTCCGTATGAAGCTTTGTATGGAAGAAGGTGTAGGATACCAGTGACTTGGGATAACCCAGTGAATAGGGTTGTGCCCAGTGAACAGGGTTGTGCTTGTGCTAGAATTGCTCAAGGAGATGGTGCAAGAGGTTGAAAAGATCAGGCAGAATCTGAAAGCAGCACATGACAGATAGAAAAGCTATGCAGATAAGCTTAGGGTAAACAGGGAGTTCAGTGTTGGGGATCATGTTTACCTTGGAGTGAGGGCAAAGAAGAGTTCTTTGAAGCTTGGAAGTTGTGCCAAGATGTCACCTAGATACTGTGGGATGTTTGAAGTGCTTGAGAGAATAGGGCCCATTGCATATAGACTTGCATTTCCTGCTAGCACTAAAGCTCATAATGTTTTTCATGTTTCTTTACTTAAGAGATATGTACATGATCCTAACCATGTGATAAATTGGGATGTGATTCAGGTGGAACCCGAGGGAGAGTTCCGAATCGAGCCAATGCACATCCTCGATAGGAAGGTCACAATGCTCTGGAACCGGGCCATAGGTCAGGTAAAGGTGCAATCAGAGCACTACGAACCTGAAGAGGCTACATGGGATCCAGAGGATGCGATGCGATTGGCACATCCTTTTTTGTTCAATTCTGTAGAACACTGAGGGACCCCGTTGCATTAGATGTATATGATGTATATATTGTAAATAATCATGGTGTGGAGCTAAAGGCCAAGGCCCCACCATCGATTGGTTATGCTATGTTTTGGGTCGAAATTGTCACCGATAGTATATCGGGGCATGCCGCATACATATCAAGTTTTGTCATCATGTAAATATACATCTTTAATTAAATGTACCCAACCAACTATGCTCACTGCAACCATAATGAAAAGGGCATGATTTTCCCAAGGATAAGGGGGGGGGGACTTGTTAAACCACGAACCAATGGGGAAAAATCCATGTGTCACCTTCCCTTGTCTTACCCAACTACCACCATTAAAAACTGTTGCTGCTAGTTGGAGCAGTTATGGCTGGGAGTGGAGTGTGGCAGGACTGTCAGTGCTTTCCCACATGCACACTCCACCAGCGGGTTGACCTCACGATGGTAAGAAAAAAAATGATCACCGTCATCATTCCAACAGACTCTCCACTCTCTCCACTACTACGCCATTCTTTCCCTGGTATGTTCATCCTCATGTAGGGATGGTAGTCTAATGATTTTCCATGCACAAGATTCTTTTAGGGGGTGGTCTCACGCGGCCAGGAGGAGGGAGCTGTTTCGGATGTCACTCACGTTTCCACAGAGTGGTATCTAGCATGTTTTCCATCCGAATTCCAAATGTATGATGTAAATTCCCCTCACGCATAGGTTGGGAGTCTGTATTTTTCTTCCCCAATGTGGTCTTTGTAAGTTTTCCTCGATGGCTTCGTTGTCTAGGGCAGACTGTTTTTATCCCCACATTGTGAACTATGTTTGCTGATACATTTTGGGACTACTGTAAGTTGTTTTGGAGTCGGTTTGGCCATGATAGGGCCAAGAACGAATCATGAGTTGTTTTCCTTAACCAAGCTGTGAATTGCTTGTGTGACAGCGTGTATGCAGAGGTTGGCCTTCGGACCGTGTTGGGAGCAGGGATGGGGGCTTGGTTTGCTTGATAAAACTGGTGTGTTTGGAAACCACATAGACAGAGCTAGAGGGCTGGATTTCTTCTCCACAACCCCTAAATAGCACTAGAAGGGAAGTCAAGGCCTGAGGGACTATGTAGCAGAGAAGGGACTGATTCCTTGTGTTGGGTGTGTGTGGGTGTCTTAGAAGTCAGGCTAGTTCTGGTGTAGGTGTCCCTAGCTCTTTAATGAGCTCACCAGCTTAGCATTTATCCTTTCCCAGCTCCTGGATGGCCTGATAAACCCAACTATGTTGGCTTGGATGTGTTTTGGTGTACCCTTAGCTATGTGTAAGCCTGCTTGTTCCTTATTCCTTAGGGAATCATGCCCAGCTCGGGGGTGAAAGTGTTGCTGAGAGATTAAGGAGCACGCTGGCCTATGGTTGGGTGGAACATTGCAACGACGTAGCTGGTTGCCAAATGAGTTCTTTATGAGATAAGTAGTCTTGTCTATTTTACTTCTGCAATCACATTACTGTTAATGAATATGATGAACATGTTGAATTCTTGTATGAATGTATGTTGCTTCCGTTGTGTATGATGAATAATTATGTAATTGTGTATGTTCTACTTCAATGCATTTTGTTTCAGCATTTTATGAATTCACATGTTCATGGGGCTGGTTTCCCAGATGGTTAAGGCCACGGTAGTGTCTTCTTCACTAGTCAGAGGGTCAGGGATGTTACATAGCTGATGGAGAACCGCCATTGTGGTAGCCATGTGGGCTAGCATTCCGATGGTTAGAATTTTTAGTTTTCGATTTCCGATAGACTTGTGGCTATGGAAGAGATAGTTTGAATGTGGGCAGCCGTTGTGGAAAGCTTGACAACTAACTGGCCAATGCATAGGGAACCAGGTCGCCGACACAGCGATTAGCCTAGGCTATCGTCGAGGAAATTTAGAGCGATAGTCTACTAAGGACCTGATATGGCGGACATAATTAAACAACAGGTCATCGATCGGAAGCTTANTTTTAGTGGGATTTTCAGGGAAATATGGTAGGTAAATGGACGAATGAGCCATGAAATGGGGTAGATGAGGTAGTTAACCATTTTTGGGTGTTAACACTTAGTCAGTTCGCTCGGGGAAATCATAGTAAGATTTCTTTCTGCCATTGCAGCTACTCAAGTAACTGCACACTTGATGAACAATTGATTTGCTCACCGATACATATCGGGAGTTTAGTTGTTTTGCCACCGAAATGATGGAGAGGAATAATGGAACAGTCTATCGATGAAATTCAGAAGTTTAGACCACTACAGGTTTGATACGCCAGAGAAGGATAGATAAGCAAACTATCGATGAGCAGCGTGGAAGTTTAGTTGGTTTGCTGGCGAAACGCTGAAAATTCAGTAAAGAAAGGACTTGATGAATAGTTCTTGACATTGTTGATGCATATCGGAAGACTAGTCCACTGAGGATCCGAAATGTCGGAAACTTAGTTGGGAAGTGACCCGATAGGGAGAAAGAAAATTGGGTTTTCTAGTGAAATTTTCAGTGGATTCTAGCTAAGTGTTTCAATGAATTTTCATGGAAATTTTCAGCAATTTCAGGGCTTAAAGGAAAGAAAATTCTAGGTGGCTGAAATTAACAATTCAGACCAAAACACAGTGGAGTGTTTTGCCTAAATTTGATGAATGTCATCATTTTAGAAGTAGTGTGGTTTTCACACTCGAGGTCAGAATGAAGCATGTGGATAGGCATTGGAAAGCTTATCCAGCAGGGAGTAAGGGAAAGTCACCAGACTCTGAGTATGGAGCAGAAAAGTGCTATTGATGGCCTAAAAGAGAAAAGTGTTGCTGTCAAATGGACAAATCTGGGAAATTGCATGCTTAGAGGTAGCAAGACCGTGAAGTCAAACCATCTTTTGTGTGGAGGAGGAGTTCCATACATGGATGTGGGACTTGAAAAGGGAAGTTTCCTTAAAGCCTATCTCACTGATTATAACTAAATTTCATAAGGTTTTGAAGGCATGCTTTACATACATATGATATTGAGGATTATACATTTATAATGAACCACTAATGATATTTATTGCATTGGTGTTGGCATTAGTGGAAAAACCAACGACAACATGGACCTGGATGAATATGTTGCTGATGCAGACAAATGTGAATAGAAACCCTCTAGAGAAAGGGATAAGACAACAAGTCCATAATCAAAAGTTGGTGAACAAATTCTGCAATCTCCTGCAAAGGACCAACCAAACTGGTAATGACAAGGGTGTAAGTAGGACCCATGAAGGTAAGAGTTTGACTATGACAAATTCCATGGAGTGGTAGGTAAGAGACCTCATACCATGTGGATATTTGAATGTTATACTACATTCATATACAAATGTGTCATGCCTGTATATGTTGATTGAGCTTAGTAGCCCAAGGAAAGTAAGTACTGATGATCTCGATTATAGTAATGCATCCTATATGAAGTAGTCATGGTTAGGCCATGCATGTTATGTTGAATACATAGTATTCCTGAATCAATTCAAGGTAACATTGAGTGGGTATGCATTAAAAATATTTTATGAATCTTGTAGTTATGCATTGAATGAAT
Source organism: Pseudotsuga menziesii (assembly GCA_001517045.1). Classification (NCBI taxonomy): domain Eukaryota; kingdom Viridiplantae; phylum Streptophyta; class Pinopsida; order Pinales; family Pinaceae; genus Pseudotsuga; species Pseudotsuga menziesii. The sequence goes on along the minus strand of LPNX010813719.1, from coordinate 157,848 downwards.
GCATAAGAAGGGTGTGAGTAACTGATTACGTAAGTATGGGTGCAAGGGTTGTGATGCATTGCATGAATGCATTAAGATAGTGCTTGTGAGATTATGAATAACTAATGGCAGAAATGATGAATTGATGACAATTATGGAACCATTTCAAGAGCTGTTATGGATGCAGGATAGTAAGTACATGAAGAAGGTAGTCAGGATCAATTGACTGTCGGGAATTCTCTATGGAAGAGAAAGGTGTTACGAATGATACGCTTGTGAAGTAAGGAGTATCTAAACATTTCATTTAAATTACATGAATGATGTGACTGTACCCTATAAGTTAAAGTATGATAATGATTGGATGAAGTAAATGAGTTTTTTTAATATTGATGGAATTAACAGCTGGAAATGTTTGAATTTTATAAATTCTGAAAATGCTTCAATGATTGTTGTAGCAATTGAAAAATTTATAGGCATCAAGACTTACCAAATGTTTGGCTGATTGAAGTTCAGGTTTCAGGTAGATTGTTTGGGATATGGAAAAATGGGTAATACCATGACAAAGGCTGGAATCTACCATGTGAAAGAGCCAAACCTCCTGAGAAGAGTCTCATGGCCGTGATAATAGTTTGTATGCATAATGAGTTGTAAATTTCAGATTTGAGAAATTGCTGACAACTACTAATCACTATTGGCTTGCATAGAATTGTGTCAGGAGGATGCATTGTAAGTGGGTGTCCATGTTATGCTAATAAGAATAAAATCATAATGGATATGATGGTGATGCTCACAAGATACCCACAATTGAGGATCACCTCATTTCCAAGAAAATCAATTTTTGTAGTAAACAAAGTTACAATTCCTATTGAATTTAATTACTAATGTCATTTGCTTGGTTATGGACACTCAATTTGGATTGTATTATCATATAATGATTGACTATTTGGCTATTTGCTGAATGTGCCAGGGGTACACACTGCAGGAAGATCATGTGTGATGGCCTGCAGGAGCCAAACTTCATGGGAAGGTTTTCCCTTATCTTGGAAATGGGTCGGGTGAAACTCCATTGGACATTTTGGATATGTCTCATCTACACTACATGTTTGGTAAGTAATATGAGTGAGATGGTATGAGTTATGTCGGTAAGAGATGTGTGGATATGAAATGTAAAGAGGAATTGGGATGGAAAACCGAAGGACTGTCAACTCAGAGAAGGGATCCCCCATTCCTCCCTAACAAAGGAATACTGCCTCGACATATGGATAAGTGTTCTGTGACCCTAGCTAATAATATGCATGTCAAATTATTAAATTCAATATGTAGAGCATGTTTTGATTTTATTTCCATTAGGACCGATTGCTTGAATATGAATATGGCCTACATGATACACATTGGACAAGGGTGCACACTTTTTCGATGTCAAATCATGGAAGGATTTTTCAATATTGATTACACCCCAGGGAGTGAACGCACTCTTGGTGTCTCAATACTTGATAGTGAATGGTGTGAAATATGGTTACAATTTTAGAGCAATAATGCTAACGAATATGCTTATATTTATTATGTTGTCAGGATATGCAAATGTAGTTTATAGTGTGGTCTCTGGGTGATATGGAAAATGGTCAATTATGGTTTATATAAGGGCATGTGTTGTTGTTGATGGCCTGATAAACCCAACGAGGGTTGGCTTGGATGATGATTGGTTGTTGATATAAGTACAAGATATTTGTTGACGGTCTGATAAACCCAACGAGGGTTGGCTTGACTGTGCCTGATATATATATATATATTGCTGATATAAGTACAGGCGATTTGTTGATGGTCTAATAAACCCAACGAGGGTTGTCTTGACTGTGCCTGATATATATATATATATATAAAAGGATGTTGTGAAGCAACCTGCGTGCTGACCTAACATCCAAGTCCATAGGAAATCCCAAAGCTTGCAAAGAAAATCTTGATCCCGTGGACCAACGAGGAAACACACAATATAGATAAGTATTGGATTATTTTTGCAATTCTTGCTTATGAATATGCATGTGTATATGATTTGGTTATGATGTTTTAAACTCTTGTTCTAGAGATAAAACCGATGAGAATAAAATAAACAGGTGAATCTATTCAATGTTTGGATATAGGTATCGCCGGGAGCGAGGACTATGAAAGCATCCTAGGGGTACATGTGGACATGTGACTGCTCTAAAGAGCTTAGAATGAGCGGTGATGAAAAAGGTGCTAGTAGGACTGTGAAGGTCCTAGAAGCCAAGACAAGCCATGTGGGGAGGCTCCATGGTTGAGAGGTCTGAAATAGACCGGAGACACTAAGTGTCATGACCAAGAGGGATTGGTCCAACATTCACGGTGAAGTGAAAGAGGCTGAGAGCATGAAAAGCCACAGCGGTGGTGTGGGTTCCGGGATGGAACAAAACAAAGAGGAAAAAAAAAACTCTTGTTTCTCTCTCTTACCTTTTGATTATATATATATATATATACATTTATGCATTGAGAAAACAAAAGGTTTTTGAATGCATGTATGACTAAAAATAGAATGTGTGTATTTGCTTAAAGTAAATTGTGAATGCTGGAATGGTTAATTCCCTGCCCAATAATGAACATGAATGAGCTCATGTGCCTCTTGGGAAGGCATGAAAAATATGAAAGTCTCCTTAATAAGACTTGGACTATCATGCCAATTGGGAAATTAATTGACTAATATTAATGCCTATATTATGCTTGGTCTAACCGAATTTCAATGATGCATTTTACAGGTGAGAAAGGTGAAATCCAGTGGTGCACATTGATCATGGTAGCAGACCAAAAGTTGCTGGACTTGGCTGAAAGTCTCCTTCAAATGATTTCCAAGACCCAAGAGAATCTTAGAGAGATGCTCAAGATACATAAAAGGCAGAATGAAATGAACCACTAGATTTTGCAATTCTCCATTAGTTTGCAAAGGGAGTTGAAAATCCTTCTGAGAGAAATCAGCACTAGAAAGGAAGGTGGATCAATGATGGGACATTCGTCCAAGCGATCCATTGAGAAATGGTCCAGGCTTGAAGACTCAAAGGAAATTGAGCAAGTAAAGATGAAGCAGCCAATGAAATGCTGGGAATGCGGAGGACATCATTTACACCGGTACTGTCCCATGAGGGAACATGAGGAGGGTAGCAGCCACAAAGTTCCTAGGCTTCGGGATAAGACAAGAGCTGAGAACTAGCAAGAGAAGTTCTAGGAAGCCGAGGGGCTTGGTCCTTAACATTAAAAGTAGATAATTGAACATGGGATAGGTCTGCAAAATTTTGATATTTTGATGTGCAAATTGTATATGTATTGGAACAACGAGGACAATATTATTCCAAGGGGGAGGGGATTGTAATACCCTGGTTTTGACCCCATTTACATTAAAGGGTACATGATGTATATTTTTTAATTAATCATGGTGAGGAGCTAAAGGAAAAATCCCCACCATCAATTCGGCTGTGTTATGTTTTCAACAAAAGGGATCGTCATCGATGGTATATCGTGCTATCCAGCACATTATAGCTTTGGAATCATGTAAATACGCACATCAACTTAATTAAACCTACATCCAGCTACGACGGTGCAATGTTAAATGAAAAGGGAATGATTCCAAAGGTTAAGGGGGGGTTGTCTAACCCGTGGGGGCCATTGGGAGTTAGCCATGTGTCACCACCCTATTGTTCTATTATTACTTGGGGGCATCTACTTGCTGGCAGGGAAAACCACCACTAGGCTCATGCCTACACCCACTCTCCATGACGTGCCTTCTGGGTAGTGGATGGTCTTCCCACTAGGTTGATCCTGACTTTGTTCATCTCCTCTCACACGGGATGAGATAAAAGTTTCCATTTCCCTTTGTTTGGGGTCCGCCAGTCCTTTCACACACCACCTTACTAATCAGAAAAATGTTCTTCCTCTCATTCAGACTGGAAGTTTGTGTTTTTTGACCCCTCCATTGTTGGACTGTAAAACGCTGCTGTGATTATTCACTATGGGGTTTCTTTCCATGGTTTTCTAATTGATATGTCTTCCCCCTATTCACATAGGGAGTTTGTATCTTCTACCATTACCAGACTATGCAGCATTCTGTTTACTCCACTGTGGAACCATGGTCGTGACCTATTCATTCACAGTTTTGCTTTGGTTGTGTCCTTTTACCCTCACACATAGATTGAGAATCAGTTCCTTCCCCATCTGCACACTGTGTATCATTCCAGTTGTTTCTTTATGGGATTGGATTGCTGATGTATCCCTGGTTGGGTTGCTGCATGTGCAAACATCCTTTTGGGGTTTTGTTGCGTGTCTATGTTTCCCGTATCCATTCTGGGAGCTTGGTTTCTTGTCCATTGCAGACTGTAGAATGTTGCCATCGTTTCATTGTGAATTTGGGACTGTTGATTTACCTTGGGTTGGGTTGCTGTGTGTGCAAGTGCCTTTTTGGGTTGCTGTTGAGTTGTTTTGGCCATGCTAGGGCCAAGAACAACTCTGAGTTGTCTTGTGGACTAGAGCCGTGTTCACCCTTTTGTTTGTGGTTGTCACCCTGTGGTATTCATCTTCTTCACAGAGCCGTGAGTTGTTTGTTTTATTGCAGCATGCAGTGGGTTTTCTTTGGACTATTGAGAGTAGGATTAGAGGCTGGGTTTGCTTGAGAAAACTGGTGTTTGAGACCACCAGCTTAGCATTTAGCCTTTCTTAGCTCCTTGATAGCTTGATAAACCCTACTATGTGGGCTTGGCTGAATTGTGTACCTTGGCTATGTGTAAGCCTGCTTTGATCCTTATTCCTTGAGGAATCATGCCCAGCTCAGGGGTGGCAGTGTTGCTAAGAGATTGATGAGCATGCTGGCATATGGTTGGGTGGAACGTTGCAGCGACGTAGCTAGTTACAGGACGAATTCTGTTTAAGATAAGTATTCTTGACTATCTTGTCTCTGTAGTTATATTTACTAATTAATGAATATAATGAACATGTGGTATGCTTGAATGAATGTTTGTTTGCTTCCGCTATGTATACAAAGGGTTATGCATCTTAGTATGTATTATGTTTAAGCATTTTATTTCAGTATTATATGCCTGTTCATGTTCATGGGGCTGTTTGCTTGTATGTTTGGTGTTAGTAGCGTCATCTTCACTGGTAAGAGGGTCGAGGACGTTACAAATTCGAATATGGTGGACCACCCATTGAAGTAGGATCGGCTTATGTGTCAAGACATTGCTGAGAAATTCAGAGTGCAAGTCACCGAAATTTCTCAGCAATACGACGACTTCAAGATGAATACCAATGAGTACACCATGTCCATCTCACGTGGCTCAAGGAAGAGCCACAAGACTATGTTGGGGGACTATTGTCAAGGGGCTGGAGGTAAGTGATTTGCATAGCATCTAGGATGTTGCGCATACTCACGTGGCACAACGCAAGACAAAGATAGTGTGATAGGAAGAAAGTAGTCCACTTTTTGATATTTTCATGTCACTTTTTGTACGTATTTACCATTTATTCATAATATTGGTCCTTAGTGGTTAAGTTAGTTAGAATTTTGTTAGAAGTGGACCTTGAATGTAAAGGCACAAGCCTATAAATAGAATAATTGTGCATTTAAGAGAGACATGGAAAGAGAGAGAGATACATGGAGAATCAATACTAGATGAAATGCTAAATAGAGTGATACTTGATTGGTGTCTGTTTTGATTTGCGATTTGTTCTACAAATTTAATATGATGTGATGTAGATTGATTTGAGATTCTGTTACCCCTTTTCTTTTCCTGTTTTACATTGCTGTGATTTTGATGCTGAATGATGAATAGATCTGCATATGAATGGATAATGCAATGCTTTCTTCTTATGGATGCTGTCATCTTCTAGATATGTTTTTCCCACTAGTAGATATGCTGTAATGATGAATGACTAAATGAAACATGAAGAATGGTTCAATAAGTAGATTAGATATGGGAATTAAACTTGTTGGGTATCATGGGAAGGCCTGGGTTTATTGTATTTAACCAACAACACCCCTAGCTCACTGGCCCTTTCGGCGACAGATCGGGAAGCGGCCTGAAGTCTCACCCGAAGTGATTCTAATGGGTTGGCCAAGGATTCAAGCGTATTGGACCAGGTTCTGTGGCATCCTATTTGCGACTTGTAGCTCTACTAGCCGCAAGGCCTCTCTCTCTCTATGCATCGTGCGACCCTTCTGCTCCCGTCGCGCGATTTCCTCGTCTCACAGCTCTTCTAGCCGCGAGATCTCTCTTTTCCTGTCGCGCGGTCCCTCTCCGCGTCGCGTGAAACTTCTACTAACTCATGATGAATTCAACCTTATCACATCACTGCGCACCAAGTGACACGTAACTTTCTCCCCAACGCTAAGTCCTTAACCTACGGTATCACACACCGCAGCTCCTTTGCCGGTGCGGTATCGCCTCCCTACGATATCCTACTCCCACGGCTCAGCGCGCTTAGTGTTGTTTGTGTCGACTTGCAAGACTCAACATACCAGGCTATTTAACACTGCGACTAGTGACTGTTTCAAGCAAAGCATAAATGAACCCACATACAACATGCCAAAGACTTCAACTTAAGTCTATCCTTCTATATTACTGCAAACTGAACAATGCATACATACATTAAACTGTAATCAAGGCTCATATAATAACTGACATATGCAACAAATAAACACAACACATGAACCAATCGCATAACACTCAATTTTAACGTGGTTCACCACCAGGATGGAAGTTACGTCCACAGAACTGTGTTTCTATTATAGCTCAGGGGAAGGTAAACACAGTTCTGCTGCACCGCATATGCAGCTTAAGATATTCTCTCTTAGATCTCTTCTATATCTCTATATTGTCTCTCTTACAATATACTCTTCCCTCTCTGTCGATCCCTGCGGATCGTTACATGCATGCTCTATGAGCCAGCTACTGGTTACAGTAAGATTCTACAGCTAATAACAGAACCAGAGCTTGGATTCTACAACTGTCTAATAATCTACAAAACAACTAACAACTGAGTCAACCCTTTTACAATACACAATATATCCCTTTATAGGCGGCCCGAAGGTCTCACCATTACAACACTGTGGGCCTGTCCCAATAGTAACCCAAACCCTAAATAGTGACAATCGGCGTATCTATACTTTGAGGTAGCCGCTATCCGTCACACCACAGCTCTCTGCAGTCTTCCATGCTTCTTGGCACTGATCATGGGTACTATGCACCGCTTCCCATCACCACAGCTTCCTGTAGTCTTCCATGCTTCCCAGCGCTGACCATGGGTACTGGCGCTGCTTCACTGTTTATGTCCTTCATCTTCAATACCTTGGCCTCGTTGCTCCTTTTCCTTTATGAGGGTAGCTGAACCCTCCTATCTTCCGCCGCTGCCTTCAATGCAGTGGGTGAGCTCTCTCTTCTCGGCCGCTCAAGTACCATCGTCTTCCTTGAATTCTCTGTCTTCTACGTCATGGTTTCCGGCTCTGATCTGTAGCTAGAAACTTTCTACAGTGTCGTAGCTCTGCCTCTTATATCTCTGCCAAAACTATCTATCCGTCAAAATAGAAGCTTCTTCTGTAGCTGCAGGACCCTACTCCAGCAAAACTGATGAACATCTGGTATCCCAAACCTCCTCTATATTGTGGAAACTTGGCTCTGACAACTCTCCCTTGAACATCTCGGGTGAAACCTCATCCGCTCTATGGGTGTTGTTGGACAGGGTAAAACCTGTCTGGGCCGATGCTCAGGGAAATCACGGCATGTTGAACGTCGATAGAGTGGAACCCCTGTCCACTAGGTTTTGTTGGTCGGGATTGATCAAACAATGATTGATTATTTATATTTACATGTGTGAATGTGATGTGGATGCTTCATTGTCTGTATATTAAATGCCAATATTGATACGTAATTTGCATATAAATCCGCAACATGATTGTAATTCCTAGGAATGTGAATGTATGTAATGTTTTCAAATTGTCATTTTGACAACTTTACTCGTAAGAATATTCATAATAAATTCAGATATATAACATGATACACGCCATTTAACTGTAAGACCACCAACAATGAGTCAATATGTACCTCAAGAGATTGAATACCATGAGATATGGCATCACATAGTGAATCAATGATGAAACTATATTTAGCAGTGTTGTTCGATGAAGGCCAGAGATATACCCCTCCTAAAGATAAAACTTGACCCATAGGCGTATAGATCACCCAAGCAGCTGAAGCTGATTTTTGAGTGTCACAGCTGGCGCTGTCAACATATCCTACATATACCAAATACTTTGCCAACATCTTCCACAACAAATGGAAGAAAGTCAACAAACCGGATCACTACAAGAAGACCAAAACCAAACTATGCAACTATACAATAGTATACAAAAGTAATAGCCTTGGATAAGAATGATGCATAGTACTTTTTAAGGTAGAGGCCATTTCTAGGCTCCACCAAGGTTGTCCCCTCATAATATACTAACCCGTAAGCACCTTTATCTAACATTCATTTGACTATGTAAAACCCATGCTATTGGAAACATGGAAATATAGGTTAGCATTGATGGAAATTGAGGAAGCCTATAGGGCAATAGAGAAGGAAGCCCACATTTTGAAGATGAAGGAGCCTATATTTTGAAGACAGAGGAGTCGCACAGAGAGCTTAGGATGAACTACACCGACAAGAAACTTAGGGATTGTTGGACCAAATGATCGACGACTAAGATTCAAGTAGATTGAAGGTTTAGATTGAATCCATAGGTAAATCTACAGCTGTAGTTAAGTTCCACATGGAAATCATGTATGGGAGTAAATTTTCGCAATAGTTCAGAAATGAACAGTCAGGAAGCTTCATGAATAAGATCCAATGGTTGGGGATAAGTTCTGCAAAGGATCAAAGATTGGATGAATGATAATAGTTCCGCAAGAAGATCAAGGGTTCATAAAAGAATTATCGGTGCAGAAATACAGAAAGAAGAGAGTCGAAATTGTGAAACGTTTAATTTCTGATTTTCGCATGGGAGTGGAAGTGCAAATGCGGAACCGCGAAATCATGAAAATTTGAGTTTTTGATTTCCGCATGGGAGCAGAATCAAAAGTACGAGTGTGGAACCATGGAAAACAAAAACTCGGAGTCATGAAAAGTTGAGTTTCTGATTTCTGTGTGGGTGCGAAAAGAAAAAAGTCAAGGTTGTGAAAAAGTTGAGTTTCCTATTTCTGCATTCCGTATTACGAAAAAGTCAAAAAGCAGGATGGTTGTTGAGGAAGCGGAAAATCAGAAGTGTAAAATTTTTTATTTTGGAAAAGTTAAGTTTTCGATTTCCACATTACAGATTGTAGAAAAGGCGTTGTGGGAAGGCTGTTGCAGAATGATTGGTGCTAAAATCCAACGACGGAAGAACCATTGTGGAATCAAAAAAGTGGAAAGGCAAAAGATTGGAAAAATGGAAAGTTTTGTTTTCCAATTTCCACCATCCGCGTGTGAAAACTCTAGTGTGGAAAGATTCCTACATTAAGAAGAGATGCTTGCATAGGGTTTAAAGAAGACACATGGGTGAATAGAAGAGACCTCAATGTTATAGAGAGAAATTCCTATGGCCTGGGGTACCACAACAGACAGCTTAACTCCATAAATCAATCCTTTCCTATATGCAAGAGAAACCAAACAACTAACAATAAAGTATCTCGATTCGTACCTTATTCCGGACGGTTTGTGTAGATCCCCATTGAGCTTTCCAACTTCAGCTTGAATTGATGAATTGCTTCGTCAACATTCAATAAACAAGACAAGAATACTATATATAATTGTGTTAGCTCTACTCTATCATATATAATCAATAACATATAAGCATTCGAAATCATCCATGGATAAAATATTCATTCAAACACACATTATTGGACAGGAATAGATATTTCTATTGATATAAAATTAGAGATTACAACGAATAAAACCTCTATCAGCACGTCTGTGAATTGGAGAAACCGAGGCCCCCACTTGGGCCTCCACCACTTCAATCCTCCATATCTTGATAGCAAGCTCACAAGCAATAGGTAAACTTGGGAAGAACACAAAAGTCCTCCAAGGGAAAAAGGGGATGCAGACTCAAACATAAGTTCCTGCAACAATGGACTATAGTTCTCTTGCTCTTAATTTCTCATATGCCTTCAATGTATCCAAAGGGTTCCTTATAAAGCTCATCAATGGGGTAATGAAAGGTCGAATCTGAGCGATCTCAAGGCATATGGAAGGCTAGGAGACAAGTGAGTCAGATCCACATCAAGGAAAACTCCAAAAGAATTTGGATTTTTGCACACATCCCGATGTACACGGTTTTAGAGGTCAAACCTGTGTATATACGCGATAAAGGGTTTAAAAGTCGTGTATGGAAATGTAAGCATGTTTTTAGGGATGGTCTAGGAAACATCAAAGGAATAAAAATGGTCCATGGGGTCTAAGGAGTCTGCATAGGGATAGGGAAGGTCATAAAATTTTGATTCACCATGTGTGGTAAATCAGCTATAACAGATGTCCCTTAATGTGTGAGGAAAGGGAGCCTAGGTTGAGCAGGTCTAAGAGACGCTCCCTGATAATTTTGATTCACATAGGACTAATGACCATAACCACCATGGCCATGGCCATAGTATCCTCCTCCTGTTTGACTCGTATAGGGTGGCATGGAAGCACCATAATGTGGTGTACCTTGACTACGTGGAGCTACAAAGCCATAATTCAGAGAGTAAGTAGGTTGTTGATACCCGTACCCATAAGGTGAATAAGTCTATGCATACTGTGGTCTATAATAAGGTCCATAAGAAATCCCATGAGAAGTCCCATGAGACACTCCCTAAGTAAAAATATACGCTCCGAAAGTAATAGCATGACCTCCAGAAGTAGGGATACAACCTCTCTACACAACAGTAGGTACTTGAGTGTGAGACATAATTGCGCGAGTAGCAGCAGTACAGACATGACTCGTAGCAACGTTCTAGCCCGAAGGACCACGTGAATGAGGGGGAAAAAAGCATTTGAAGAACAAGGAATAGAGGACGAAGGGACATGTGAAATTATGTACATGGTATTCCCAACAGTCAATTGTGTTGGTTCTGGTATCCGAATAGGATTACTAACACCAAGTCTAGGACAAACATGAGATGTGGCCTTCACCATTAGGATGGAGGGTGTAATATGACTCATTCTCCCAAATCTCTCCGCATGGAAAGAAATGGGAATGCCCCCAGGCATAATGTTAGGATCAAATTCCGTTTCGGAAAAAAACGCAGTATCGTGTATAGGGTTACCAAATATTCCATAACTAACATAACTAGTGCTTGTAGGTTCATGGTGAGTCTCATCACCTGGCATCCCATACTGGTGACCTATGAATGAGGGATCATAGATAGAGTGAGTATGTCTTTCATGTGAAGTATCAAACTCAGAATGTGCAACTGCATCAGGTGAAGGATAAAATGTAGGAGTAAACTCTCCATCGTCCACGCGAAGTGGAGACAACACCTCAAGAATACCATCTTCATGATCTCCCATCATGTGTGAATCAATGTGGGTATGATTCCGCCTGGACCATCTACTTCTCTCTCCTAAAGGAGGAGGAGATGTAGAAGGTGGAAGTCCTGCTAAACGACGAGAATGGCGAGGAGCCACACCCGTATCCACAATGACTCAAAAATTGAAAAAGACTCTCTAAATTATGCAAACCCTCGGGCAAGCTAACATGCACAGAGCATACACCAATAAAATCTAAATCCAACCACAAGCAAACAAGGGCAGGATATGTGAGCTCTCGAATGAAGCAGGTATGTCTCACCTAGGAGAGGCTTGAGACTCCCATACACAACAAGTGGAGGTTTGTAACCAATTATTATGGCCCTCAGCTTCAACACGTAAAGTGATTATGCTGTTCGAACCTAACCTATCCGGGAAACTAGTAGAATAACCCCTGCAAAGTACCCCCTTGATAACCTAGGTAAGGAAACTAAGGTCACCTCAATATAATCAATGCTTAGGCGGACAGTCGCAGGTGGGATTAACCATATGGGCAGGGTAGCAAGGTCTGAAACTCTCAAAAGAGCCCCCAGATACGAATACAATCCTGGAAATATCTCCAGTGCTACTCAGTTATGACTAGGGGTCATCCCAATCAATAACCGCTCACACTGCCTCGTGCTTAACTCCCTTTTGAGAGGAGGATCCTAAGAAACACTAATTATACCAAGGAATTTCACACTCTCACCTGGACAGACACATACATGTTGTTGTTTAGTGTTCTTGGAGAATTTACTCACAATGAACTATTCCAAGACCCTAAAACCTAATCTTGTTGGTGTACCCTATCAAAGAAAATAGTGTAATCCATTTTAATTAAGCATTGATTTTATTTGGCTTTATTACTCAAAAGAGGTAGATGGTTGTGCAACCAATGGTGTTATGACGCAACATGAAGTAAAATGCACACCTAACAATCAATGCAAATGCATTGTGTCGAGTGAAAAACAGGGCATGCTACTACATGAAATGCACAATTTTTCTTCAAATGACAAATGCAATCATTCCTATATGAAGTCCTGACTAATACTCTAAGGAAATCTAGTACAAGTACCATGCAAAATGAAAAGTGCAATGCATAATGATGCAAAAAAGCAAATATTTTGGATTTTTTGAATAAAAATGAGATACTAAAGCAAAAGAATGATTCTACTACCCCTAGACTCAGCAAGCACCATCAAACAGTACTCACACAAAGTACTAAGGTAAAAGAAATCTAATGCACTAATCCCAAAACAAAAAATTGAAAATGCAATGACAAGAACCTTCTTAAAAAAAAAAAAAATTTACCCTAAAAAAAAGGTGTCTTTGGTTAGAAATAGAGGTGTATACAGACTCTAGCAATATCAAAGGAGACTCAACAATCATCAAAATTCACCCACCAACAATCAATCTTCCTCTAGAAGGAAAAACTAAGGGCATACATGACTTTTTGCAGTAAAACCGCATATGTATGCGGATATAGCAGTCAAAGTCGAGTGTATACGCGACTGTGAGTAAAAAAAATGCATACAGGAAGAGAAAGGTATAAAAATAAAGGCAAACAGATGAACTGAGACAAAATTCACACAAATTCAGACACTACTAGGAAAACATGCCCCCATACCCGACATAGAAACAGATAAATAAGAGCAATTCAAGAACATTGAATGCCGATAAAAACCCCCAAAGGACAACTACTAGGAACTCCCCAGCGAAGTCACCAATTCTGTTACGGAGAGAAATTCCTATGGCTTGGGGTACCACAATAGACAACTTAACTCCAGAAATCAATCCTTTCCTATATGCAAGAGAAACCAAACAACTAACACTAAAGGATCTTGATTTGTACCTTATTCCGGACGGTTGGTTTAGATCCACGTTGAGCTTTCCAACTTCAGCTTGAATTGACGAATTGCTTCCTCAACATTCAATAAACAAGACAAGCATACTATATATAATTGTGTTAGATCTACTCTAGCATATATAATCAATAACATATAAGCATTTGAAATCATCCATGGATAAAATATTCATTCAAACACACATTATTGGACATGAAAATATATTTCTATTGATATAAAATCAGAGATTACAATGAATACAACCTCTATCGGCACATCTATGAATCGGAGAAACCGAGTCCCCCACTTGGGCCTCCACCACTTCAATCCTCCATCTCTTGATAGTAAGCTCACAAGAAAAAGGTAATCTTGGGACATCTCATGGGATGTCTTATGGAACTTATTATAGACTGCAGTATGCATAGACTTATTCACCTTATGGGTATGAGTATCAACAAGGCGCTTACTCTCTGAATTATGGCTTTGTAGCTCTACATAGTCAAGATACACCACATTATGGTGCTTCCATGCCACCCTATACAGGTCAAAAGGGATGAGGCTACTGTCTCCATGCCCATGGTGGTTACGGTCATCAGTCCTATGTGAATCAAAATTATCAGGGAGCGCCTCTTAGACCTACTCAACCTAGGCTCCCTTTCCTGACACATTAAGGGGCATCTGTTATAGCTGATTTTTCCACACATGGTGAATCACACTTTTATGGCCTTCCCTGTCCCTATGGAGATTCCTTAGACCCCATGGACCATTTTTGTTCCTTTGATGTTTCCTAGACCATCCCTAAAAACATGATTAAATTTCCATATGTGACTTTTAAACCCTTTATCGCGTATATACGTGGGTTTGACCTCTAAAACCGCGTACATCGGGATGTGTTCAAAAATCCAAATTCCTTTGGAGTTTTCATTGATGTGGATCTGACTCACTTGTATCCTGGACTTCCATATGCCTTGAGATCACTCAGATTCGACCTTTCATTACCCCATTGATGAGCTATATAAGGAACCCTTTGGATACATTGAAGGCATATGAGAAATTAAGAGTAAGAGAACTATAGTCCATTGTTGCTGGAACTTGTGCTTGAGTCTGCATCCTCTTTGTCCCTTGGAGCACTTTTGTGTTCTTCCAAAGCTTACATTTTTCTTGTGATCTTGCTATCAAGAGATGGAGAATTGAAGTGGTGGAGGCCCAAGTGGGGAACTCGGTTTCTCCGATTTTCAGACGTGCCGACAAAGGTTGTATTCATTTTAATCTCTGATTTTATATCAATAGAAATATCTTTTCCTGTCCAATAATGTGGGTTTGAATGAATATTTTATCCATGGATGATTTCAAATTATTATATGTTATTGATTATATATGCTAGAATAGAGCTAACACAATTATATATAGTATGCTTGTCTTGTTTATTGAATGTTGAGGAAGCAATTCATCAATTCAAGCTGAAGTTGGAAAGCTCAATGGGGATCTACACCAACCATCCGAAATAAGGTACGAATCGAGATCCTTTAGTGTTAGTTGTTTGGTTTCTCTTGCATATAGGAAAGGATTGATTTCTGGAGTTAAGCTGTCTATTGTGGTACCCCAAGCCATAGGAATTTCTCTCTGTAACATAATCTCTGGTCTGCAAAACCAGAGATTCTGGGTTCGATCCCCAGTGGAGTCACCAATTCTGTTACGGAGAGAAATTCCTATGGCTTGGGGTACTACAAGAGACAACTTAACTCCAAAAATCAATCCTTTCCTATATGCAAGAGAAACCAAACAACTAATGCTAAAGGATCTTGATTCATACCTTATTCTAGATGGTTGGTGTGGATCCCTGTTGAGCTTTTCAACTTCAGCTTGAATTGATGAATTGTTGCCTCAACATTCAATAAACAAGACAAGCATACTATATATAATTATGTTAGCTCTAATATAGTATATATAATCAATAACATATAAGCATTTGAAATCATCCATGGATAAAATATTCATTCAAACACACATTATTGGATAGGAAAAGATCTTTCTATTGATATAAAATCAAACATTACAATGAATACAACCTATGTTGGCATGTCTGTGAATCAGAGAAACCGAGTCCCCCACTTGGGCCTCCACCACTTCAATCCTCCATCTCTCGATAGCAAGCTCATAAGCAAAAGGTAAGCTTGGGAAGAACACAAAAGTGCTCCAAGGGACAAAGGGGATGCTGACTCAAGCACAAGTTCCGGGAACAATGGACTATAGTTCTCTTGCTCTTAATTTCTCATATGCCTTCAATGTATCCAAAGGGTTCCTTATATAGCTCATCAATGGGGTAATGGAAGGTCGAATCTGAGTGATCTCAAGGCATATGGAAGGCTAGGAGATAAGTGTGTCAGATCCACATCAAGGAAAACTCCAAAAGAATTTGGATTTTTGCACACATCCCGATGTATGTGGTTTTAGAGGTCAAACCTGCGTATATACATGATAAAGGGTTTAAAAGTTGTGTATGACAATTTAAGCATGTTTTTAGGGATGGTCTAGGAAACATCAAAGGAACAAAAATGGTCCATGGGGTCTAAGGAGTCAGCATAGGGACAGAGAAGGCCATAAAAGTGTGATTCACCGTGTGTGGTAAAATTAGCTAAATCAGAAGTGTAAAAGTTTGTATTTTGGAAAAGTTGAGTTTTCGATTTCCACATTACACATTGTAGAAAAGGCATTGTGGGAAGGCTGTTGCGGAATGGTTGGTGCGGAAATCCAATGACAGAAGAACCATTGCAGAAGTAGAAAAGTGGAAAGGAAAAATATTGGAAAAATGGAAAGTTGTGTTTTCCAATGTCCGCCATCCGCGTGTGAAAACTCCAGTGTGGAAATATTCCTGCATTAAGAAGAGATGCTTGTAGAGGGTTCAAAGAAGACACATGGGCGAATAGAAGATACCTCAAGCCCATGTTTTGGGAGAAAAACATGCCCAAAATTTAGGCATAATGAAGCCTGCAGACTCGGGAGACGTGGAAGCTTGTTTTGTGGGGAAGAGGATGCCTGCAGAAGAGATTCGAAAGGTGTGACTGAAAGGATGCTTAGTTTAATCAATTAAGAGATATGAATAGTCACAATGTTGAAAGGGCATGATCATGGTTTGAATATATGATTGAAGGATATATAAACATAATATCAAATGGTAAGTAAAGTATCTCTGTCATCCAGATCTATGCAGCTAAAGCATAAGTCAGAGACCAAAGAAGATTAACAAGAGATATATTTTTTAAAGAAGTTATGGAATTCTGATAAAAATGCATTCAAAAGTTGAAGGGTGGTGCTAGGGAAGTCTACATGATTGCAAGGAGGTCTTTGTTTCCTTCTAGTAGTGGCTGGAGAATTGGGGTATTGGTGTATTGTCACGTCCCAAACCCTTACTCCGTGGAGAGGATGCGAAACCATCTATCAACTAGGGATGTCTAAGACCCCACGAACATAATACATATATAAAATGCATTGAATTTAAAACATATAAATACACATATGCATAATAAAATGTACATGATATATATACAGAAGCAAATCATTCATTCAATACATTCTATCCAAGCATTTAACATGTTCATATAAATTTATAACAATTCATAAGCAAATATAGTTGTAGAACTTAATTAATTAATAATACTTATCTTTGGAGAATCTTGTCTCACAACCAGCTATGTCTCTACAACGTTCCACCCAACCATAGGCCCGTGTGCTCTTTAATATCTTAGCAACACTTCCACCCCTAAGATGGGCATGATTTTCCCTGAGTAATAAGGAACACTAGCATACTTTCCCCATAGCCAAGGATACAATAAAAATCAGTCAAGCCAACACAGTTGGGTTTATCAGACTTATACAGGTAGTGGTTTACACTTAGCCAAATTCACACAAGACACAACAAAGCCAACATATGGGTTTATCAGGCTACCAGCCAAGCCATCCTTCTATTTGGGTTTATCAGGCTGCCAAGGAGGTGGAAAGACTGACTGCTAGGCTAGTGAGCTCAACCCCAAAGCTATGAACACCCACACTGAATCTAGCCCGATTTCTAAACAATTACACACCCAACACAAGGAAGCATTCCCTTCTTTGCTACACAGTCCCTTAGGCCATTCCTTTCTTTTCCAGTGCTATCCAAGGCATGCAAAGAAGAAAACCATCCTTCTAGATTGGTTTGTCAGGTTATTTCACACACTATGTTTATCAAGCAAGTCTAGACTCTTTTTCCATTCCTTCAATCAATTCAAATGCCAAACGTTGATGCACACACAATGATCTTAGTCCTGGTATTTATCAAAATGTAGCAGATGCCAGGGATTACATACACACATAGAAATTTTTGAATTTCTGAACATTGTTGGTGCTAGGCCGATTACTTCCATTACCGAACAAAAATATTGTCGATCTTTCAAATCAAAGACAAAAAATCGGATTCAGGGAAATCATGTTCAGGGAAACAACTAGCACACTGGAGAAAACATGAAAGAGAACAATCCACATAGGAAAAACCAAAAACATGATGGATTCAGATTGCCAGACAAGAGAAATTCATGAAAGGTTCAGACTCGGAATCATTTTTTGCTTGGTTGCTGCTACGTGAATGCCCCATTGGGTTTCCCAAAAGAAAATTTGTTCAATCCAAATCGTGAGGGAAGGTGAAACGCTGCCGCATGAGGGAAAGGTGGTCATTTTTTGTGTTTTCTTGCCCAAAAAAATTTAAAAACGTTTTTCTAGAATTGGTGCTCTTCCCAATTCGAATTTCTACCTACTCTTCCAATCCCCCACTCCCTCATCCTTAGGAAAAATCATGCCCCCATCTCATTTAGTTTCGTTGACATAGCTAGCGATGGGTTTTTAATTAAAACTACAAATTTAACATGATGTCTATCTTTTTAATGTTTAGCTAGCATAAAAAAATACCATCGGCCACATCTTAATTTCCGAAACATAAATACTAAATCGATGGTGGGGATTTTTCCTAGATCTACACCATGATTATTTACATCATTTTATTTAATTTCAAACAGGGTCAAAACCAGGGTGTTACATGTATCCTTGTCTATAGGTGAAAGAAGAAACTAGGGTGTGGGTACATCCTTCAGTAGTGGCTGAGAAACTTGGGGATTGTGGTATCCAACAAGTCGGTGCTTGCAAATAACTATTGCTTATTGTAAAAGACAAGTTTTGCCGATAATAGAAATGTGTTGGTGGTTTACCTTATTGGGATCCACGTTAAAACACTGTGTCCAAATTTATTTTTACATTTGCTAAAATAAAAGAAATTGTGTTTAAATTTATGTCACTGATTCAACCCCCCTCTCAGTGACACGACCTGATCCATCAATTGGTACCAGATTCGGATCCTTCACCACAGTTTAACCACTGGAAAGAAGATCCTATTACAACCACTATGGATCAGCAGATGAATATGTCAATAAGAGTCCCCATGTCTTATGGTGAAGACCATGTTTTCTTGAAGATTTGAATGAAAAACTATCTGATGTCCATTGGTCTGGAAGTTTGGGTATTAATTGAAGAAGGATATAATGTTCCAAAAGTCACTCCCATAGAAGCAGAAGAAATGAAGTAATTTTGGGAACATACAAAGGCCTTAAATACATTACAAGATGGAATAAGTAATAAGGTTCTTGCAAAAGTATTGACTTGTATAAGTACAAAAGAGACATGGGACAAATTGGAAACCATATATGCAAGAGACTCCAAAGTAAAGATGGCAAAACTTCAATCTCTCAAAGTACAATATGAAAGTCTAAAAATGAAGGATGAAGAAAACATTTCAGAGTATTTCAAAAGAGTTGAGGATCTTGTTAATGCAATCAAAGGTTTGGGACTAGAAGTACCATACTATGAGTTAGTTTAAATATACTAAGAACACTTACTATGGCATATAATCCCAAAGTATCCACTCTTAAAGAGCGAGAGAAGAGAGAAGATCTTACCATGGATGAATTGTATGGAATCCTCATAACCTATGAATTAAGACTGGGTATTGATAGTCCCCCAAAAGGAGAAGCAACTTTCAAAGTGATCATGAAAACAAAAATTTAGAAGCAAAAACCTCATACTAACCATAATGAAGAATCTAAAAAATAAGAAGCCAATTTTATCAAAAAAATTCAGAAAGGATCAGGGAAGTACAAAGGCAAGCTACCCTTCAAATGTTTTAACTGTGGCAGAATTGGGCACTTTCAAGTCAAGTTTTCTTACCCAAGGAAGACTCTAAAGATTAAGATGACAAAAAAAAACAATACAAGAAAAAGGGAAAGTTCCACTATAAGAAAAATTACAAAGGAAAAAAAATCTACTCAAAAGAAGAAGACAACAGTTCATCTGAGGTTAGTGACAGTGATGATGAGGTCATTTTCTGGGTATTGAAGAGTCTAATGAGATAGAATAAATTGAGCATAAGAAAGAATTATAAGATGAAGCATATGTTAACATGGAAGAAGAACTATTCAGTGTTTTGGATGGACTAAGAAGATACAAAAACAAATATAGACAATGAATTGTTTTTTAGTTGAACAACAGGAAGAGCATGAACAGAAAGAAAAAGAGATGAAGAAAATCATGAGCAATATGAAACACAAAATTCAAGATGCAAATAGGATAGAAGTTTGGAGAAATATCTTAAAAGAAAACAACTGATCTATGAAAGAATGGAGGCAGAATTAATTCACTTAAGAGAAGACCTTGATGCAAAATTTATTCAAATTAGATATGAAAATAGTTCTAAAATATTAGATAAGATTATAACCACATAAAGGGATCCAAGTAACAAAAATGGAATAGGTTATTCTCAAGAAGAAAATCAAGTTATCTCAAAATCTTATGCAACTTCTCTTCTCAATACATTAAAAAAGAAAGAGGAAGAAAAGACAAGCAATGCTCAGAATTCTAGAAGATCATTTACACCCATCAAGAAGGAATTCAAGACAACTCCAAAGAAGGTTTATCAAAACATGTACCCTCACATTTTCCTTGGATATTGTTTTACATGCTATAACTTTGGACACAAATCTATCAATTGTAGATCATATGAAGGGAAAAGTTTGAAGGTTAAAGCCTATAACCTCAAGAACAATCAAACAGTTGGTCAAGTTAAAAGAAGAAATTATAAATCATTTGCACCTCTACCAAAAAAGGGATTTAGAATGCTTCAATTGTCATAACTATGGACATAAAGCAAGAAATTGCATATTAATGTAAATCTCAAAAATACCAAAGGACATTAGAGAGCAAAAGAAGCCATGGAAAGAAAGAACACTAAAAGAGGAATGTCTTATTGCCTTGAGAACACAAGATAAAAGAGATCTCTGGTATGTTGACAGTGGGTGTTCTAAACATATGACAGGAGATAAGGGCAAGTTTTTAAACTTAAAAAAAAACAAAAGGGTAGAGTTACCTTTGGTTACAATGCTTCATGTAATATTATTGGGAAAGGTACCGTGAATGTGGGAAAAGACAAAGCCAAAAATGTGTTGCTTGTAGAAAATATGAAGCCTAGTCTATTAAGTGTCACTCAAACCTGTGATCAGGGGCACATTTGAATTTTTTATTCTAAAAAATGTGAGATAAGAAGGAAGAAATCAGGAAAATTGGTTGGTGTTGCTTCTAGAAGTCCCAAAAATGTATACATACTAAATACAAGAGAGCCTGAGAAATGTCATATGAATTTAGTGGATGAAAGTTGGTTATGGCATAGAAGGTTGGGGAACATCAACTTTGATAATATAGTCAAATATAGCAATATTGTGGCAGTACGAAACTTGCCATATATCACAAAGCCTTCAAATCCTATATGTAGACATTGTCAATTAGGGAAGAAAACTAGATTTAGGTTCAAAACAAAAGAATACTCAACCTCAAAACCTTTAGAGCTGGTTCACACTGACCTCTGTGGATCTAAAAGGACCAAGAGCCTACAAGGTGAATCCTACTTTATGTTTTTCGTTGATGATTTTACTAGAATGTATTGGGTATCTTTTCTCAAGGAAAAATCAGAAGCATTTAACAAGTTCAAATCCTTTAAAATCCTTGTTGAAAAAGAAACACAGGAAAAAATAAAATGTCTTAGATCATACAATGGTGGTGGGTTTACCTCTAGAGAGTTTGATCTCTTAGGTGAAACCCATGGAATTAAGAGACAATTCTCTACTACCACAACACCTCATCAAAATGGTATTGCTGAGAGGAGAAATAGAACAGTTCAGGAGGCTGCAAGGACTATGCTTAATGAGGAAAAATTGTGTGATGGATATTGGAGGGAAGTTGTAAACAAATCAGTACACATATTTAATAGAGGAAAGCTCAATATTAATAGTAATAAGACTCCTTATGAGATTTATTTTGGGAGAACACCTTCGGTAAAATACTTCAAGGTCTTTGGAAGAAAGTGTTACATCAAAAGGCTTGATGGGAACCTCGAAAAATTTCTTGCTAGATCTGATGAAGGTATCTTTCTTGGAAATGCTTCTACTAAAAAGTCATACAGATGCTACAATATTAGATTACATAACATTATTGAGAGTAAATATGTTAAAGTGGATGATTTAAAAACAAATAAATTCAAACATCAAGCAACCATACATGACGATGAAGATGAAGATGATGATGAGTTAGTTGATACACAGGACGATGTAGAAGAAAAGGATGATACATAATAAGATGAAATAGATACCAGAAAAGAAGAGGAAGATACTCGAGAAGAAGAGATAATAGAATAATCCTCAAGAAGAGACACAGAGACACCCTCAAGAATAACCCAAAAGAATCAACCTAAAGACCTAATTATTGGAGATAAAATTACAGGAGTAAAAACATGAAGACAATTGTTGTATCAAATAGAAGTAACACCTTTGTCATGTATTGATCCCAGATCAATCAAAGAAGAATCCAATGATGGAATTTAGGTCAAATCTATGAACAAAGAATTAGACCAAATAGAAAACAATAAAACTTGAGAACTAGTTCCAAAACCACAATACAAGAATGCCATTGGAACTAAATGGGTGTTCAAAAACAAAGTAAGTGAAAATGGACAAGTAATCAGGAACAAATCTAGATTGGTATGTAAAGGGTATGCTCAAGTTGAAGGAGTAGATTTTGAGGAAAATTTTGCACTTGTGGCTAGATTGGAGGCACTTAGGATGTTCTTAGGATTTTCTAGCTACAGAAAATTGAAATTATAGAGATGGATGTCAAATCAATGTTTCTCAATGGAAACTTAGAAGAGGAAGTCTACATAGAGAAACCAGAAGGGTTTCAATTAACTGATAAAGGGAATTATGTTTGTAAACTAAAGAAAGCTCTCTATGGGCTAAAACAAGCACCCAGAGCATGGTATGCAAGGCTATATTCTTACTTACAAGTACAAGGATTCGAAAGAGGATCAGTATAAAGTAATCTTTATTATAAAATTATTGGTGATAACATGATTATTGTGGAAGTATCATGTTGACGATATCATATTTGGGAGTGATGATGAAAAATGAGAGTAAGGATTTTGCTAGTAAGATGCGGCAAGAATTTGAAATGTATTTTCTTAGTGAACTTAATTCCTTTCTAGGATTTCAAATAGCTCAGTCCAAAAAGGGAATATGTATTCATCAGTCCAAGTATGTGAAAGATATGCTTAAAACTTTACATTTTGAAGATTTCAAACTTGTTTGTACACCTATGACAGTAGGATACAAACTAAGAAAGGAAGATGAGTCCAATACTGTAGATCCAAAACACTACAGATCAATGATTGGGGGTTTTTTCTATGTAACAACTTCCAGACCTGATGTCAAGCAGGTTGTTCAGATAATAGCTAGATTTCAAGCTGGACCAAAAGAGAGCTATGTTCACGCTGTGAAATGAATTTTTCGGTACTTAAAAGGAACCATAGATCTTGTATTGTGGTATCCTAGAAAGAATTAATTCACTTTAAAATCCTATTCAGATGCAAATTGGGCAGGTTGTGTAGATGAAAGAAAAAAAAACAAGTGGAGGAGCATTCTTCTTGGAAGAATCATTGGTAGCTTGGACAAGCAAGAAAAAAACCTCAATTTCTCTGTCTACTACTGAAGTTGAGTATATTGTAGCAGTAGAATGTTGTGCACAAGTGGAATGGATGAAACAAACTCTACAAGACATCAAAATAGTGTTTGAGGAACCCATAATTATCTACTGTGATAATGCAAGTGCTATAAGTATCTCTAAGAATCCTATCCAGAACTCCAAGGAAAACACATTCCAATAAAAACCACTATCTGAGGGATCGGGCTGAGAAGAAGAACATTAAATTGGAATATGTCCCAACTCAAGAATAGATTGCAGAGATTTTCACTAAACCCTTAAGCAAATATGTATTTGAATATCTCAGACAAATATTAGGGCTATTTTCTCTGCCAATCTAATCTTTCAAAATAATGTATCAGTTTCCATCAGTTTAGGGGGAGATAGTGATCAAAGTCAGGGGGATTCACTCAACCCATTGACGTTGATGTCAAAGGGGGAGAAATGAAAATAATATTGCCATCAAAGCCAAAGGATGAGACTGTTGGCAACATGGAAATATAGGTTGGCATTGATGGAAATTGAGTAAGACTACATACTAGTAGAGAAGGAATCCCACATATTGAAGATGAAGGAGCCCTGTTGACGGGCGTATTTGACAAATCCC
>LPNX010813719.1:32821-133620 GCA_001517045.1 Pseudotsuga menziesii | reverse complement strand
TATATACATCTTGTACAATCATTTACAAAAGGGATAAACTGAATGTAATTCATAGAGACAGAATCTGATACGAATAGGTTTTCAAGTAATATAATCAGCAGAAAGTAAACAATGTATAATCCTAATATCCTGATCAGGAGCAGTAAGAGAAATAAACCATGAGATCAATTAATGCTGATAGAATTACCACATGGATACTCATAGGTAATATTTAAATAAGATAAACATTAACCAGGCCCATACAGTAATCAATTACAAATCATATAAGCAACAATGTCGATTGCCAATTACATAACATGATATATTATCAAAATTGAAAGCATGAAAATCGATAATTATACAAGAAATGTATGTTTGTAAACTTCTACAGAGATTTTTAACAAACATAAAAAAGTATGAAAAGGAAATAACAGGACTAACAGATACCAAGAACATATGCAAAGTGTTCAAACAGTAACATATATAACAGTATCACCAGTTCAAAAGATTGGGGCTGCAGACGGATAGCTGTCCAGAGTCACAACAAAATCAAACCCAGTCTTGTCCTTTTCCCTTCCATTAACTATCGACCCTTTTCCCTTCAATTTTCAACCCTTTTTTACATGTTTTACAAAAATAAACATCCCTAAAAGCTCGAGATAAACTAGATCGAATTATCCAACTGATTTCTAATTAAAAATGACAAGTGTAACATGTCATTTTTCAATATAAGCAAATCATCAAGACGATCCATGGAAATCAAAGATTCCAGCAATAAACAACACCTGGAAAGCTTGTTGTGCGGCCTGTTCTGATTGATGCGAGATCGTGCAAAAATAAACAGTTGACAAAATCCGGGCATAAACAGCACATTTAACACCTGCAACAAATCAAGTAATAATAAAATTAAAACATAACACAAATCGAAATAATAAATAATAAATACCAAACAAGAAATAGACTAAATAAATACATGATAATCAAAATTGAACATTAAAACCAACAACAAAGAAATCCAGTATAGTCACAAATTAACTGGTGCGTTAAAAACTTGAATATTGACCCCATTAGAACGACTTGGTGAAGGAGCCCTGAATTGCATGAGCGCGATCTGAGCGTTGAGCTCATGGACCTTTTCTTCACTCTTTTCGTTTTCATCTTGCAATTTGAGGACCCTCCTTATGAGCTTGTTCTTATGATTCTTCAATCGTAAAAGCTGCTGACCACTTTCATCAACTTTTTCCCTTAACTCCACATTATCAGCTTTCATTAAATCCCGACTTGCTACTATTTCATTCATCCTGTCCTCCATTCTACGAACCTTGTCTAAAAGACAACTAATGAACAGAGGATGAATGGTTTCCCCAGTTCCACGAAAAATCGTTGGGGTTGTTTTAACAGGTTTTTCCTGTAATGTAGATTCAGTCATATGATAAACTAAAACTTCCTGCACTTCTTTATCCAATGCTGAAGGATTGACATGATCAAGGGTATCATCAAATTGTGGCTCGATCGACTGAACATCCACAGGTAAAGAAGGCTTTTCGGGCATATCTTTATTAGTCACAGGGTGACCTTCACCAGCTAAATCAGCAACGGACTCATGATGAACCAGATTGTCAATAACAAGTGAAGAAACAATGATTTCTTCATCATCAATCACAACCGTTTCCACTGGAACCTTATTACTTACGGGGGTTTTAACCATGTTAGCTTGCGCCATACTCCTAGTTAGCCTTCTAACCAACTTGGACTTGGGTCGGTTTCCATGACGATTACCAATTTTATCACTACTGTTTGGCGGAGTAATAGGTGACAGAGTCGAAATATTCTTCATACGCCCAAGACCTATAGGGGTATGAGAACTGTTCACTGGACTACTCATGGGCTCTTTACAGGGTTCGGAATCCTTACGGCTAGGGTTCGACAGAGATTTGAGCGGGGAAAAGAACTGAGCCGAACCTGAATCTCTATGCTTGCTACAGTCATTAGGACTGTCAAACATGCAATGATAAGAGGATGAAAAACCATTTGACTCTACAAACTGCTCCCATGAGCGACCTGACTTCAACAGCTCGTGATCAATCAACATACGTTCCAGACCATGATGAAAAAGACTGTGGCTGACATGTTTAGGCCCCTTCTTTATGGTATTTGACATCTTAAATAAACTGTGCAGAAGGTAGTAAGGAAAATTAATAGGAAACCCTATAAAGACAGCCATCAGACAAAGATAATATACGTATGCCGAAGATAGCCGGCCTTCACAGGTCAAATATCGATGAATTAAATCAAGAACTGGACGCCATTCTTTAAGAAAATACTTACGTGCCACCCCAGCTCAAAAAGAAATTTCCTGAATCGGGTTCTTTAATAATCGTCTCCATTCGGTTATGTCCATCTTCTGGTATTTGAACCACTTTTGCCCAGACAGAAAAAAGCCCGTTGCGGCTGCTATGGATCTTTCATCAACCCGGAAGCAGAGATCACCAACCTCAGCTTGGTAATTAACCAGGGACAGAGCAAAGACTCTGGTAACTTCAGGGTTCGAGTCAGAAAACTTCTCGAAGAACGACATCCACCCCACATTCCTGACCTTTTCTGGGAGTTCAGGGTTTGAGTTTAACAAGGTCATCTCGCAGGGTTCAACCCTGACGACAGGAGCCATCACTCGTTGATTACGAATGCGTAACCACACACAAAATACGTACCACCACTCAGCCAGAGATAGAAGACCAGGTCGTGAGCACTCAGGATGAAGGCTGAGCAACACCAGGTAATGAACAGGGTAAGCCATGCACGAGCGCAGGTTATACCTCTGCGGGTTTGACATGAACGAAAGCATCAGCGCTTGGAGTGGTAACACAAATGATGGTCGAAGGCCCTAGAACGCTGATAATATCATGATTCAATCCTGACTTAAATGATAGGAAACCTTTGCTGCAAGTAGCACAAGTGGTCTATTGCCAAGCAACCACGGCAGAGGTTACGTACCGAGACTTAATGTGATGGACAGTTCAAGTACCAGTGGATGATAGCATGGTGGATTTGCGACAGGTGAGCCGGGATATAAGCTATGCCATAAATCAATCTCGAAGAAACCATAATACATGCATATCTTATCATATATTCGACACATCTTGTAAAGGTGGCGAAGGTTATAATATAATCACAAACCATGCACTTGAACCTTGAAATACGACCATATGAAATTCAATCAAGACCAACAATGGCTCACAAACTTAGGATAAAGACCATGAGACATAAGTCTAGGCTTCGCCAGAGTTACAAACATCAGACCTTCGATAACTATTGCTTAGACGACTCATTACAACCATAGTAATGAAACCTTGCAAATCATCATGGTAACGAAATCAATAAAATGAATCTCTAATATTTTGGGATAATATACATGACTAGGGTTACGAAGTAGGAATATAAATCATTCAGAGCCACGTTTTAACTTCCCTAGTATGAATCATCCAAAACAATAACTTCAATATGATAGTCTCATTAATCCAATAGAATTTGCAAAGGTCATTAGAAAAATTAAATTTCAACAAATCATTAGCTTAATGGAAACCACCATATCAGTAGTTGAAAACTCATTAAACCTGTCCTTTTAAAATTTAAACATTTCATCAAACAAAATGGAATTTTGTTTGATGAAATAATGATTTTAGAAGGCTGTTGAGCAGGGGCACAACAGATGGCGACTTGCTGGACGAAACAGTTATCTCTGTTCATTTCCCTGAAATCATGCAAGCAAAGAAAATAAATCCTTAATGTAATCCATTGCATAGAGAACACCATTTTAGCACCTCAAACAGTTTCAAATATGTCATGGTTCTAAATATTACCAGAAGATTGCAGATTCATTTATTTGATACAAATCAGATTTCTAGCAAAAATCAGTCTGTAAAGAATAAAACAGTAAATGGTTCAGTCTTAAAAGATAAAATCTCAATACCAAAAGCATAGTCCTGCTGCCAGCAGGCATCCATAGCCTCGACAGGGTTACTTTAAAACCCACAGACTGCCAGTATCCCATCTGCTAGTGAAAAGTCTACAATTCTGGGCAAGATGAACTGTTACTATTATCTTCTGTTTTGCTTTTTCTTTTTATTAGTCATGAAGGCCATGATTCAGGCTTGATAACCCGGTAGTAATCATGTCAGTCACCAGTCTACACAACAGTAAAATGAACCGGATCGTGATGAAACCTTTCACCCCTCATAGTTTTATGTCCAAAGGTCATTGCCCAGGCTTGGTGACTGGAGACGACAATGCTACTGGATGTAAACTTATGATCCTAAACAGACCGGCTCATCATGAGACCTTCTGTCCTTCAGATTATTTTTTCAAATGTTCTAGTCCATCTCGTCCAGAACATAATTATTGTTAATCCCAAATGAGATTGTCTTAGCAGATAGGGAGGCAAGTCTGGTTTTCTTTACGAAAAAGGGATGGCGTAAGAGATTAAAATAGATGACTTTACCAAACACTGCCTTAATCCCTTTGGACAAATTTTTGCAGAAACTAATATAATTAATTAATATTTAACATATTTTATAAGTTGCTGGTAATATTCTGAACAATGAAGATACCATTCTCTGTTCAAGAAGTAAAATAGAGTGACAGCTTTCAGGAAAATAATGTCTTTGTGCATGACTTCCAGACAAATTACAGAAAATGAATTTAGTCATCAGTTTGGGGTTCAATGAATCTGTCAGGTTCAACACACAAAAGCAAAATAGCAAACAAAAAGGGAAAAATACACACAGACCAAAAGCAAAGGAAATAAAATCATTCAAACAAGCTCACCACACCAGTGATATATACAGGATGATCCCTTGAGGAGGATCAACAAAAGTATCGCTTGATTAGGTGACCATTTACTGGAAGGTTATCAATGTCACCTTCCAATGTTTGTAACCTGAAAGTATTAGGACCAAGTTTTTCTGTAATAATAAATGGCCCTAGCCACAGGCATTGGAACTTTGTGTGTTTTCCTTTATCTTCGTGTTCCTTATCCCATTTCAAGACTAAGTCACCTACTTCCAAATCCCGACCGTTTGACTTCCTGAGGTCAAACCAACGCTTCACAGTTTGCTGGTGTTTTTCAAACTTTTTCCTAGCCATTTCCCTATCTTCTTCCAACTTCTGCAAAGTATTAATTCGATGCTCCATGGCAGAACAAGGTATCTCCTGTACTGACTGGGCAAGCTGTAAGGAGGGCAAGAACAAATTAGGGGGTAAGATGGCTTCTTTACCATACACCAGGAAAAAGGGAGAGTTTCCTATAGCAGCCTTGGGGGTTACCCTGTCAGCCCACAAAGCATTCGACAGGGCAGTATGCCAATTCCTGTGATGGTTAGCCACAATACGTTTCAGAATCTTAATCAGATTTTTATTAGAGGATTCCGCTAACCCATTACCTTGGGGGTAATAATTAGCAGAATACTTTAATTTTATTCCTTTTTCTAATGCATACTCAGTCAATTTAACGGAGGAAAAATAAGTTGCATTATCAAGGATTAAAGATTCTGGAATACCGAATCTGGTAATGATAAAAGAATCAAGGAAAGATATCACTTGTTCGGAATTGACTACCCTCAACGGGATGGATTCAACCCATCTAGTGAAGTAGTCTGTGGCTGTGAAAATGTATTTATGTTGTAGTGAAGAGGCTGGTGTGATTGGGCCAACAATATCCAGACCCCATTGCTGAAATGGGACTTCAATGATAACCGGCTGGAGGGGTAATGCTGCCTTTTTCAGTTTGCCTCCTGCTCTTTGACACTCTTGGCACTTCCTGGCGAAAGAATATGCATCTTTGAACAATGTGGGCCAGTAGTACCCAGCTTTAAGTATCTTATGAGCAGTAGTTTCTTCGCTGAAATGTCCTCCAGCTGATCCTGCATGTAGTTTAAATAACACATCATCAGCCTCATGTTTTTCTAGACAGCGAAGGAGAACCCCTTCGAAATTCTTTCTAAACAAAATATTATCAATAAGCTGATAAGGTGTAGATTTTAGTCTTAAAGCTCTCTTATGACGTGGGTCTAAATGTTCAGGGGCGGTCCCATGCAATAAGAAGAACTTAATGTCATCATACCAAGAATCAAGAGGAGTAGAGATCAGAAAAACTTCCCTTTCAAATAAGGAAGGCTCACTGAAGAAATGCAGATCTAATTCAGCACTGTCTGCAGAGCCAGCTGCTAGCTTGCAGAGACCTTGTCCCCTGACAATCTTTACAGGTTTTATTTCCAGGTCGTATTCCTGAAGTGCGGTGACCCAATGTGCTCATTTTTCACCAAGATCCTTTTGTACCAAGAGATTTCTAACTGCAGAATATGGTACAACGACCTTGGTGTGGGACTTCAGTAAGTAAGGCCTGAAATGTTTAACAGATTTGAAAACAGCGAAAGCTTGCTTGTCCACTTCTGGGTAGTTTAATTCTGCAACGTTGAGACCAGAACTTGTAAAAGTGATAGGAGCTTCATTATTTTCCTGGTTTTTCTTTGTCAGAATAGCAGCATAAGAAGAATCAGAAGCGAACGTATACAAAATGAAAGGTTTGGAAAAATCTGGGCTAGTTAGAGTGGGGGCTTCAGCAATAGCTTTCAAGATGTCGTGAAAAGATTGCTTCTCATCAGTATTCCATTTAAACTCAGCATCTTTTCTTATCATTTTCTGAATCGGCCGAACAATTTCTGTAAACCCAGGAATAAATCTAGAAACAAAATTTATCTTTCCAAGAAAAGACTGCATGGACTTCTTTGAGTGGGGCATCGAAATCTGTGATATGGCACGAGTGCGTTCTAGATCAATATTGATGCCTTGTTTAGAAACAACAAAACCCAGCAACTTACCTTCCGTCACTGAAAAGATAGATTTCTTAGGATTTAACGAAATCCCATACTTCCTGCAACGCTCAAAGACTCTCCTGAGATGAATTAAATGATCAGTCCTATTTTTTGAAAAGACGGTAACATCATCAATATAAATAACAACGAACTTACCAATCAGACCCCTGAAGGCGATGTCCATTTCCCTCTGAAATGTTGCTCCGGCATTTATGAGACCAAATGGCATTTTCCTGTATGCATAGGTTCCCCAAGGGGTCCTAAAAGTTTTTTTCAACTGATCAGCTTTGGATACTAACACTTGGTTGTATCCTGAAAAACCATCTAGTAGTGAAAACATTTCAGATCCGGAGACCTGTTGCAAGATTTTCTCCATTGTAGGAACAGGATAATTGTCTTTATCAGAAACCTTATTCAGGTTTCGGAAGTCGACACATAACTTGATGGCACCATTTTTCTTCCTCACGGGTACAATATTTGCTACCCATTGTGCATGCCGAACAAGGAAAATTATTCTGGCGGAAAGGAGTTTATTTAGCTCCTTCTTGACAGCTGGTTCTAGGCTGGGGTGCATTTTCCTCAATTTTTGTTGAAAAGGCTTGGCCTCCGGTTTCATAGGAATGACATGTTGCATGATATTAGGATCGAATGTTTTCAGGTCATCATACGTCCATGCAAATATGTATTTAAATTCTTTGAAGAGTTTAATGAATGCTATTTTTTCCTGGGCAGTACATGTACTGCCCAGATTTACACATTGAGGGTTTTGCTCAGTTCCTAGATTCACAATGTCAGATTGCATGATGGAGCTACCAGTTTTACAATTCCTTGCAGCTTTGAATTTATCCTTTAAGTCATAGAATTTCTCAAGTTTGATTACTGATCTGGGAAAAGCACTAACCTGATCGAGAGATTCCTGAACTGAACAAGGCTTATGGATTACCGTAAAATTGTGTAGGTCCTCATCGTGAGTCATCTCGTCCAAAACCACATCCTTAAAAGTATCTTTAAGAGTTAGAAAATCGATTAATTGCTGGTCGTCATTGAAGACTCTCCAATTTTCTACGTTGTCAGGTATAGAAGGCCTGAACAGCAATTCAACCGAGAAAGCATCAGTAAGGATTCCTTCAGATGGAATCAATCTTGAAGCAACATTAGCTAAAAGATCAGCTTCCTGATTTAGGTAACGAGGGATGGAACTAATGTTAAATGCTTGAAATGCTAATAGTAAATTCCATACCTCAGCTTGATAATTTCTCAAGTTTCCAGCTATGCAGTGTATTGAATTACGTACCCGACGAACAATAATCTCAGAATCTCCTAAGACTACCAAGGCTTTGGCTCCCAAGTCAATCGCTTTCTTCAGCCCTTGAACGAGGGCTTCGTATTCAGCGATGTTATTGGTGCAATCGAATTCTAATCTACAAGCAATGAAGTACCTTTTACCATAAGTATCAATCAGTAAGCACCCTGCACCAGCTCCTTCTTTTGACTTGGAACCGTCAAAGTAAAGAGACCAACAACCGTCATTGATATCTAAATGTGGTGTATCTAGGACTGAAATTTCAGCTGGAACTTGTGTAAAATGACAAATTTCAGACTGCTGATTTGAATCTGGAATTTCGGAAATTTCAGCCTCAAAGTTCCCAAAAAATGAGTCAGCCATGTAGTTACCCATTATGGTATCAGTGAACAAGACTGGTTCATTTGAGTCATCAATTTCAGTGACGGTATGCTTCATATACCGTTCTCGATCGATTCTAATTTTATTCGGGCGACCCTTATGAGATATCCACAGGTGTGGCTAGTCTGTGGCAAAATACCCATCGAGTTTTTGTGACCAATCCCTGCTAAGAAACAAACCATATGCTTCAGGGATGTCAGCCACAATAATATGGATGATAAAGTGCACCTGAGGATTCGAGGCCAACCTTATTAACACCTGCTTCAACTTACCTATTACTTTACATTTGAGCGATCAAGCTGTACAATACTTGTATCACAGGGTTCAGGGACAGCATTAAGTTTTTTACATACAGAGTAAGGCATTACATTCTTAGAGGCCCCTGAGTCTATCATATAGTTATGTACTTTACGATTAAATATTTCAAATGTAAGTAAAAAGGGTGGAGTTGAAGAATCAGACTTCTTGCCTATGGATGATGCATTAACTGAATCCTTTTTCGAGTTATCCTTATTAATGGTAGAATTATTTTGATTGGAAGGAGTCTTACCAGATTTACTTGAGCAAACTCCTGGCACCATTTTATCTCGAATCACAGGTATCTTTAAGAGTTCATATAGAGAAATGTTGGCTCTGCTTCTCTTTAAGTCTTCGATCAAATCATATTCTAACTCAAGGGAGTGTGCAGATTTACTGTTTGCAGGCTGATATTTGTTTTGGACAGCTGAACTATTATCTGTAACAGTTGTAGTAGGTTCAGTTGAAGGCTGGTCTTTTTTACTTTTGGTGTTGTACTGATGCTGATTTACATTGACAACAACCACATCTTCGTCATCAGTTTATTCTGAGGTGTCCCAGAAATGACTGATGACATGGGGTGGTTTATCGTCATTGTCATCATTCGTTTTTTGATTATCTTGAGAACTCTGTCCACAAGACTGAGTTTCATTTTCAGTAGATGTTTCTAGATCTGAAAATATTGATTTGAGGAAGCTATTGAGTTCCTCAACACTATTGGCTTCAGAGGGTGGAGTTTGTTTCGCAGCTGAATTTTGAAAAGGTTTTCTGAAAAACTGTTTAGGTGGTTCTTTATTTGCGGTATTTTCAGAAGTACCCTTTTTTAAATCTATGATCTCATTAGACAGTTTTTTAATGACTCTTTGTAAACTGTCAAGATCTAAGGCATCTTGGCCCCTTTTGTCAGATCTTTTGGCAGGGCTGTCAGTCTTCTTCCGAGAAGAAGATGCTGAATCGTTATCTACTCCGGGATTTACTTTAGTGGCATTCACATCCTTTTCGACTTTAATTGCTTCTTCAAAGTTTCCAGTTAGGGTAAGTTTGGCCTTTTGCCTAACAAACATGGATATTTTTCCCGGTAAGGCTGAAGTGTAAAATTCAACAGTAACGTCCTCAGTTGGCCTCGAGGTAACGGGAATCCTATTTCTCAAAGTTAGAAAACGCTGGTTAAAATCTTTAACCTTTTCTTTGGGGTTCATGCGAATTCTAGACAATTCCGAGACTAAAATAGCAGGAGTCTTGTCATCTCCAAACTTGTTTGTAAATGCAAGATCAAATTCGTTCCAGCTAGTAATGGAACCAGCTGTAAGTGAAAAGTACCACGTCGATGCTTTTCCCTCAAACGTATAAGGAAAAAGCCGACAGACCACATCTTCATGTTCCACATCCAAGAGTCGAACTGCCAACATAAACTTTTTAACATGATCTTCCGCTGGCTCTTTCAACTCAGGGTTGAACTTAGGCAGTAGCTTCTCAGGATGTTTAGGTAAAGGGTGTTGAACACCAAGGACAGCCACAGCATCCTGGGCTATCCATGGCATATTAGCATTGGGGTTCGGGGGATTTGCAGCTACCATGTTTCTTGGATTTGGAGGTGGTGGTGGTGGTGTTTGAGGAACACGAGGAGTAGAATGAGGCGGTGATGGTGGTCGACCAGACCCTCTTGAAGCAAGTGGTCCTGCAGAAGAAGAAGGCTGGTTGGTGCCTATGGAAGATTGCTGTACGTGAGGATCGGGATGAGCACCTAAAGGCTGTTCTTGTTCTCCCAGAAATGACTCAGGATGACGAGTACGAGGACGAGTAATCTGCGGAAGAGGTAACTCAGTAGGCTGTCGCCCAGTAAGGTTCGAATAAGCTCTTGTCAGAATTCTACGAGATTCGTTTAAGGCTTGTTCATACTGGTCTATTTCTTCAGGTAAGTGAATACCGGGAGAATTGAACTGAGAGATCAAATTTCGAACAGAGTCGCTCACTGGGGTTTCATTCACTCGTGATGAACGGTGAGAGCGTGGTTGTGCAGTAGGTTGTATTTGAGGGGTAATTGGCTGATTAAATTTGTTTACGGGGTTGTTTTCATCATCCATTGGCTTACGCTGGCCCTCCTTCTAGCGCCATTATTGACGGGCGTATTTGACAAAGCCCGCAACGAGGGATACGACCCAGACCGAGATCCTTAGGGCAGGCTCCAAGCTGTTTGGGGTAGCCGTTCCCGACGGGTTTAAAGGCTCTGTTGGCCTGGAACACTAACAGTCTAATGGTTAAAACTAATGCTACTGATTGTCAATGAAACCTATGGTTATTATTTACAAAAGTTGATTCAGGTTATATGCTACAGGATGTTAGATTAACAGGTTTAATCAACTTAAATCAATGAATTATAAATACAAGATACGAAAGCTGAGAAGATAAAATGTAAACATAGTTAATATTGTACACAAACCTGCTATATACATCTTGTACAATCATTTACAAAAGGGATAAACTGAATGTAATTCATAGAGACAGAATCTGATATGAATAGGTTTTCAATTAATATAATCAGCAGAAAGTAAACAATGTATAATCCTAATATCCTGATCAGGAGCAGTAAGAGAAATAAACCATGAGATCAATTAATGCTAATAGAATTACCACATGGATACACATAGGTAATATTTAAATAAGATAAACATTAACCAGGCCCATACAGTAATCAATTACAAATCATATAAGCAACAATGTCGATTGCCAATTACATAACATGATATATTAGCAAAATTGAAAGCATGAAAATCGATAATTATACAAGAAATGTATGTTTGTAAACTTCTACAGAGATTTTTAACAAACATAAAAAAGTATGAAAAGGAAATAACAGGACTAACAGATACCAAGAACATATGCAAAGTGTTCAAACAATAACATATATAACAGTATCACCAGTTCAAAAGATTGGGGCTGCAGACGGATAGCTGTCCAGAGTCACAACAAAATCAAACCCAGTCTTGTCCTTTTCCCTTCCATTAACTATCGACCCTTTTCCCTTCAATTTTCAACCCTTTTATACATGTTTTACAAAAATAAACATCCCTAAAAGCTCGAGATAAACTAGATCGAATTATCCAACTGATTTCTAATTAAAAATGACAAGTGTAACGTGTCATTTTTCAATATAAGCAAATCATCAAGACGATCCATGGAAATCGAAGATTCCAGCAATAAACAACACCTGGAAAGCTTGTTGTGCGGCCTGTTCTGATTGATGCGAGATCGTGCAAAAATAAACAGTTGACAAAATACGGGCGTAAACAACACATTTAACACCTGCAACAAATCAAGTAATAATAAAATTAAAACATAACAAGAATCGAAATAATAAATAATAAATACCAAACAAGAAATAGACTAAATAAATACCTGATCATCAAAATTGAACATTAAAACCAACAACAAAGAAATCCAGTATAGTCACAAATTAACTGGTGCATTAAAAACTTGAATATTGACCCCATTAGAACGACTTGGTGAAGGAGCCCTGAATTGCATGAGTGCGATCTGAGCGTTGAGCTCACAGACCTTTTCTTCACTCTTTTCGTTTTCATCTTGCAATTTGAGGACCCTCCTTATGAGCTTGTTCTTATGATTCTTCAATCGTAAAAGCTGCTGACCACTTTCATCAACTTTTGCCCTTAACTCCACATTATCAGCTTTCATTAAATCCCGACTTGCTACTACTTCATTCATCCTGTCCTCCATTCTACGAACCTTGTCTAAAAGACAACTAATGAACAGAGGATGAATGGTTTCTCCAGTTCCACGAAAAATCGTTGGGGTTGTTTTAACAGGTTTTTCCTGTAATGTAGAATCAGTCATATGATCAACTAAAACTTCCTACACTTCTTATCCAATGCTGAAGGATCGACATGATCAAGGGTATCATCAAATTGCGGATCGACCGACTGAACATCCACAGGTAAAGAAGGCTTTTCGGGCATATCTTTATTAGTCACAGGGTGACCTTCACCAGCTAAATCAGCAACGGACTTAGGATGAACCAGATTGTCAATAACAGGTGAAGAAACAATGATTTCTTCATCATCAATCACAACCGTTTCCACTGGAACCTTATTACGTACGGGGGTTTTAACCATCTTAGATTTCGCCATACTCCTAGTTAGCCTTCTAACCAACTTGGACTTGGGCCGGTTTCCACGACGATTACCAATTTTATCACGACTGTTTGGCGGAGTAACAGGTGACAGAGTTGAAATCTTCTTCATACGCCCAGGACCTATAGGGGTATGAGAACTGTTCACTGGACTACTCATGGGCTCTTTACAGGGTTCAGAATCCTTACGGCTAGGGTTCGACAGAGATTTGAGCGGGGAAAAGAACGGAGCCGAACCTAAATCTCTATGCTTGCTACAGTCATCAGGACTGTCAAACATGCAATGACAAGAGGATGAAAAACCATTTGACTCTACAAACTGCTCCCATGAGCGACCCGACTTCAACAGCTCGTGATCAATCAACACACGAACCAGACCATGATGAAAAAGACTGTGGCTGACATGTTTAGGCCCCTTCTTTATGGCATTTGACATCTTAAATAAACTGTGCAGAAGGTAGTAAGGAAAATTAATAGGAAACCCTATAAAGACAGCCATCAGATGAAGATGATATACGTATGCCGAAGATAGCTGACCTTCACAGGTCAAATATCGATGAATTAAATCAAGAATCGGACGCCATTCTTTAAGAAAATACTTACGTGCCACCCCAGCTCAAAAAGAAATTTCCTGAATTGGGTTCTTTAACAATCGTCTCCATTCAGTTATGTCCATCTTCTGGTATTTGAACCACTTTTGCCCAGAGAGAGACAAGCCTGTTGCGGCTGCTATGGATCTTTCATCAACCCGGAAGCAAAGATCACCAACCTTGGCTTGGTAATTAACTAGGGAGAGAGAAAAGACTCTGGTAACTTCAGCGTCCGATTCGGAAAACTTCTCGAAGAACGGCATCCACCCCACATTCCTGACCTTTTCTGAGAGTTCAGGGTTTGAGTTTAACAAGGTCATCTCACAGGGTTCAACCCTGACGACAGGAGCCATCACTGGTTGATTACGAATGCGTAACCACACACAAAATACGTACCACCACTCAGCCAGAGACAGAAGACCAGGTCGTGAGCACTTGGGATGAAGGCTGAGCAACACCAGGTAATGAACAGGGTAAGCCATGCACGAGCGCAGGTTATACCTCTGCGGGTTTGACATGAACGAAAGCATCGGCGCTTGGAGTGGTAACACAAATGACGGTCGAAGGCCCTAGAACGCTGATAATATCATGATTCAATCCTGACTTAAATGATAGGAAACCTTCGCTGCAAGTAGCACAAGTGGTCTATTGCCAAGCAGCCACGACAGAGGTTACGTACCGAGACTTAATGTGATGGACAGTTCAAGTACCAGTGGATGATAGCGTGGTGGATTCGCGACAGGTGAGCCGGGATATAAGCTGTGACATAAATTAATCTCGACGAAACCATAATACATGCATATCTTATCATATATTCGACACATCTTGTAAAGGTGGCGGAGGTTATAATATAATCACAAACCATGCACTTGAACCTTGAAATACGACCATATGAAATTCAATCAAGACCGACAATGGCTCACAAACTTAGGATAAAGACCATGAGACATAAGTCTAGGCTTCTCCAGAGTTACAAACATCAGACCTTCGACAACTATTGCTTAGACGACTCATGACAACCATAGTAATGAAACCTTGCAAATCATCATGGTAACGAAATCAATAAAATGAATCTCTAATATTTTGGGATAATATACATGACTAGGGTTACGAAGTAGGAATAGAAATAATTCAGAGCCACATTTTAACTTCCCTAGTATGAATCATCCAAAACAATAACTTCAATATGATAGTCTCATTAATCCAATAGAATTTGCAAAGGTCATTAGAAAAATTAAATTTCAACAAATCAGTAGCTTAATGGAAACCACCATATCAGTAGTTGAAAACTCATTAAACCTGTCCTTTTAAAATTTAAACATTTCATCAAACAAAATGGAATTTTGTTTGATGAAATAATGATTTTAGAAGGCTGTTGAGCAGGGGCACAACAAGCCCATATTTTGAAGGCAGAGGAGTCGCATAGAGAAATCACGATGAACTACACCGGAAATATACTTAGGGATCATTGGACCAAATGATCGACAACTAAGATTCAAGTATATTGAAGGTTTAGATTGAAGCCATAGGTAAATCTACAACTATAGTTAAGTTTTGCAAGGAAATCGTGTATGGGAGTAAAGTTACGCAATAGTTCAGAAATGAATGGTCAGGAAGCTTCCCACACAAGATCCAATGGTTGGGGATAAGTTTCGCAAAGGATCAAAGATCAAACAACTTATAATAGTTCAGCAAGCAAATCGACAGTTCGAAACAGAAGTATGGGTGCGGAACTGTGGAATGCAGAGAGTCAAAATCGTGAAAAGTTAGTTTTCAATTTCCGTGCAGGAGCAGAAGTGTGGGAAACCGTAAAAAGTTGATTTTTCGATTTCTATGCGGAAGCCAAAGTGTGGGTGCAGAACTACAGAAAACAAAAGGTTAGAGTCCTGAAAAGTTGAGTTTCTGATTTCCATGTGGGAGGGAAGTACAAGTACATAAATGTGGAAAGCAAAAAGTCATGGATGTGGAAAAGTTGAGCTTCCGATTTCTGCATTTCACATTATGAAAAAGGAGAAAAGTGGGAAGGCTGTTGTAGAAGTGTAAAAGTTTGTAATTTGGAATAGTTGAGTTTTCTATTTTTGCATTTCGCATTGCGGAAAAGGTGCCGCGGGAAGGTCATTGCAGAACGGTTGGTGTAGAAATCCAATGGAGGAAGAACCGTTGTGGAAGTGGAAATGCGAAAAGGAAATATCTTGGAAAACTGGAAAGTTCTGTTTTCTGATTTCCTCCATCCATGTGCGGAAAAGCTAGTGCATAAAGATTCCCGCATTAATAAGAGATGCTCACAGAGGGTTCAAAGAAGACATAGGTGCGAATAGCAGAGAACTCAAGCCTACCTTTTGTGAGAAAAGCATGCCCAACAGTCAGAGATAATGAAGCCCGCAAACCAATGAAGTGTGGAATATTTTGTTTTGGAGAAGAGGATTCCTACAGAAGAGATTCGAAAAGGTGTGACTGAAAGGATGCTTAGTTTAATCAATGAAGAGATCTGAAGAGTCACAAAAATGAAATGGTGTGAGCATGGTTTGAAGAGATGATTGAAGTATATATATAAAAAAGATAAAATGGTAAGTAAAGTGTCTCTCTCATCCAGATCTATGCAGCCGAAGCATAAGACAAAAACCAATGAAGAGTAACAAGGGACAGAGTTTTTAAATAATATCTAGAAGTTTGATAAAAATACATTCAAGGGTGGAAGGGTGGTGCTAGCACACGATACATGCCTGGAAGGAGGTCTTATCCTCCTTCCAATAGTGGTTGGAGAATCAAGGTATTGGTGTATCCTTGTCTATTGGTGTAGGAAGGAAACACGGTGTGGGTGCATCCTTTAGTAGTGGCTGGAAAAATTGGGTACTATGGTCTCGAGAAAGTGGGTGCTTGCAAATAACTATTGTATATTGTTAAAAACAAGTTTTTCAGATAATAGACAAGGGTTGGTGGTTTATCTTATTGGGTTCCATGTTAAAACATTATGTCCAAATTTGTTTTTACATTTGCTAAAATAAAATAAATTGTGTTTAAAATTCTGTCACTAATTCACCCCCCCCACTCAATGAAAAGACCTGATCCATCACATGCCACATGGGGTTGAAAATTCCTTCCCCTAATGGTTCACTAGCTTGGTCATATAGGAGGACCAAGTCACCTTCACTAAACTTCTAGGGAAATACAGACTTATCGTAACGAGCCTTAACGCGACACTTGTTTACTTCAAGGGCCACTAAAGCATCTCGACGCCGCTCATAAAGCTTCTCTAAGTGGACCAAACGCTCCTCTAACTTAGAGGTCTCTAGTAAAATAATTACAGCTAGCTTCAAAGAAGGGATTTCACATTCAATTGATAATATTGACTCCACCATATGCACCAACTGGTATGGAAAAAAACTGGTGGCAGTATTAACTGCAGTTCGATAAGCCCACAAAGCAGGATACAACATGATGTGCTAATTATTCTTGCTTTGTGTGATGGTTCTTTGGAGAATGGAATCAAGGGACTTATTCATAGCTTCAACATGTCCATTCGATTGAGAATAATAAGAAGAGGAATGTTCTTTCTTATACCCAGACTTCAAAGATAGCTCAACCATCATCTTGTTTTGAAAGTACCTGCCATGGTCATTGACAAGCTCTCTCGGTATACCAAACCGAGTGCAGCTGTCTCACCATTGTATTTGATCATGGGCATATCCTCTACCCATTTTCTGAAGTAATCAACAGGCACTATAATATTATGATGCCCCCCACCCAAAGCTGGGTTGGAATCAATAAAGTCCACCAACTACTTGGTTAAGGGACCAACAGTGATAATTGGATTTAACAGGGTAGGATACGAGTGCATATTCTGTGCCAACACCTCGAAAGGGTGGCACCACTTTACCACATTAACAAAATCTTTAAAGATAGACGACAAAAATAACCCCCTCTCAAAATTTTTGGGATTGTAGCAAGCCCAAATAAATGACCACCACACACCACTCTGTGGAAATAATTAAGCACAACCTCATTCTCCTCATGATTCAAACATCAACACAAAATAGAATCCATCCCACAGAGATACAAAGTGTCATCAACAATGAGGTAGTTCTTAGCTACATGACGTAATCGTCGACGCTCGTCCCATGCAAGGTGAGGAGGGACCTTCAAAGTTTTAAAATATATGATAATATCTCCATACCATGGGTCCACAATTGAAATAAGGAAGATATTCTCATTGACAAAAGAATCCTCATGAACCTTAGCTTCATCCAAACTAGGAAAAACTGATATGAGCTCCGTAAAAATCAATAATTTCTTTGATTTTTTCGAGAGAAATTCGAGAAAAAACTCTTGCAATATCACAATACATTTATTATATTTCCCCCTATCATCTGTCTGGTTAGGACAAACTAAAATGGATTAATGTGAGCCACAACCAAAGTCTGGTGAAGAAGTATGTAGTGTCTCAATTGTTGAACCGCATGGATGGTAGCTAAGGCTAGCTTCTCGACATGAGTGTAACAAAGTTCAGCATCAATGATGTTTCAACTAAGATAATAGATAAGATTCTCTTGGAGCCCTTCATCCTCTTGAACCAAAACCATTCCAATCATCTCTTGAGATGCGAACACATATAACAATAAATCACAGCTATAGTCAGGTGGACTAAGAACGGGGTCCGATGCCAAGGATTTCCTCAATGCATTGAAAGACTCTTGGGATTTCTCATCCCATATAAAACGAGTGTATTTCTTCAAAAGGCGCATGAAACCCTTGGTCAAATAGGTGAAATTGAAAACAAACCTCTGTAAGAAGTTAGTCATCCCTTGCAAACTCTAAATGTGTCTAATCATGTGCAGGGCAGACAATCAAAGTATTGTCTAAAACTTAAGGGTGTTGACCCTAATGCCCTCCTTAGAAACGATAAACCCCAGTAAGAGAACTACTTTCATGCAAAAGATACACTTTTGTGGATTTAACCGGATTTGATATCGGCGACATATTTCAAAAACCAAGAGTATATGGTCAGGATGATCCACCCTCAAATGAGAGTGAGAAGCTAAATCATCAAGATATACTTCAATAATTCGCTTAAGGTCGTGAAAATCGAAGGTCATTTCCTGTTGAAAAGTAGCTATGGAATTTTAAGGTCGAAAGGCATTTTTCGATATGAAAACGTACCCCAAGGACAAATAAAATTAGTTTTATTTTGGTCCTCAGGTTTGATCTGAATTTAATTATACCCCAAAAATCTGTCCATGAATGAAAACACCTTGCTTCACTCACACTCATCCAAAATATGATCTATGAATGGTGTGGGAAAGTTATATTTAGGACAAGCTTTATTCAAGTCTCTGAATTAGTGCATATACAGATAGTTCCCTACTTTTTGTCAACCAGAATGGGATTGGATACCCATTCAGTCAAGGGAACCAGATAGATAAAGATAACCTTAAGGAACTTCTCTATGTATGCCTTAATAGCGGGTGCCTTACAAGGATCCATCACACATAAACATTGTCGAATAGGTCTAGCATCCGAATAGGTCTTAATATCATGTTCGACAATGTGAGGGTCTATTCTTGGCATTTCATCATACGACCAAGAAAAAAAATCTTGAAATTATTTGAATAGATTAGTGTATGCTTCAATCTCATTGGGGGAACAATTCGCCCCAGTGTAAACATTTTCTACT
The DNA here is from genome assembly GCA_001517045.1 of Pseudotsuga menziesii. Lineage (NCBI taxonomy): Eukaryota > Viridiplantae > Streptophyta > Pinopsida > Pinales > Pinaceae > Pseudotsuga > Pseudotsuga menziesii. The sequence goes on along the minus strand of LPNX010813719.1, from coordinate 114,383 downwards.
TTGCTAGGAGTTTGAGAAATGTTGATAGGGATAGTCGATAATAAATCAGCCATGTTCCCTTCGACATACTTACCAAGAGAACCTAATGGGATCACGGGACTACCAAATTTATCGTTAAGGATCGTCCTATAGTCATCACACTCCGTACATTCAAGATCTGGGAGAAAGTAAGATCAATGATGTAACTCCTCCCAAGGCCCATAGAAACCACTCATGGATTCAAGAATAGCTTCATCTGAAGGAAAAATGTCATCGAAGTAATAATGAGAGTATGACAACGCAACCTCCCAAGCAAGAAGTGAAAAGGGGCAGTCCTTCATCTATGAAGAGGAAGGAACTGGATCTAGGTTGGCAGGAGTTTTTGATGAAGATAAGATGCACAACACCAAGGGTGATATGCAAGGTTGAAGATTATGTGCTAAGGATAAAGATGATGTGCAAGGGTGAAAGATGGTGCGCAAGGTGGGAAAGTTGACAAAGAGTCAACTTGGTCATTAATTTGTAGTTTTTGGGCCAAGTTGTTAGGAACTTGTTCTATGTGGACCATTTTGTAAAAGGAGCAGTCCTATAAATAGAGAAAGGGTTGTAATGTTGAAGGACAATGCTGAATCCACGATTATGAAGAAGGGTCTCAATTTTGTCATAGCCCCCAAGAACATTCCCATCGAATCCATTATCTGCAACATTGAGGATAGCATCCAAAATTTGAACACCGTTCATCAAGAAATGATAAGACAGGAGTGTGCTTTAGTGGTAAGAAAATCCAAGCCACCCAAAAGTAACATTATGAAAGAAGAAAAACTTGCCTTAAAAAACCTTAGGTCCAATGAAGACATAGTTATTCTTAAAGCGGACAAAGGTGGAGCCACTGTGATTTTGGATAGGGCAGACTACAATAATAAAATGGTTGACCACCTCACCAATAGTGGTAGCTATAGGAAACTAAGTAGCAATCCTATCTCTAGAGTAACTAAAGAAGTTATAAAAGCTATTCTGAAGTCTAATTTAGATTAGTATTTAAAAAAATTCCTTATCCCCACCAGAGATATCACTCCCGAGATGTATGGCCTTCCCAAAATCCACAAAGAAGGGGTTTCGCTCTGGCCTATTGTCAACACTATAGGATCCCCCACCTATGATCTTGCCAAGCACTTAGCCAATGTCTTAGGTCCACTGGTTGGCAATACTGATTCCTTCATTAACGACTCAAGTGAATTTGTGAAACTAATCAAAGAAGAGAAATTAGAACCTAATGACATAATATTAAGCTTTGATGTGGTTTCACTCTTCACAAATATACCTTTAGATGAAGCAATCCAAGTTATCAAGGTTGCCACTGACCCTCACACAACCAAGCTAGAAGAAATCTGCCTTAGATCAACCTTCTTCAGTTTCCAAGGGAATTTTATGATCAAACCACAAGTGTAGCCATGGGATCCCCCCTCTCACCCATAGTTGCAAACCTATTTATGGAAAAATTTGAGAGAGAAGCCCTAGAATCCTATCCTCTAAAACCATCAAAATGGAAGAGGTACGTGGATGATACAAATGTGGTCTGGCAACATGGTGAAGACGAACTCAAGAAATTCCTAACACACCTTAACATTTTCTCCCCCAACATCAAGTTCACAATGGAACTTGAGGAGAATGGGAGAATCCCATTTCTAGATGTCCTCCTTACTAGGAAAGAATATGGCACTCTTGGACATGAGGTCTTCCGTAAAAAAACTCACATGGATAGCTACCTCCATGCAGACTCCCACCACCATCCTTCCTAAAATATAGGAGTTCTCAACACCCTGGCAGTGAGAGCCTCCAGGATCATGGATTCAGAACATATTGAAAAGGATAAATACCACCTCAAAGAATTCTTCACAAACATAGGTTACAAACCCAAGGTTATCATGAAGACCCTTGGCAAATCCCACAACAAGAGCCTCACTGGTTTGAAAACCTATGATAACAAGACCACCACCAACCCAAGGGATTACTTACCTTATATACAAGGGGTGACTGATAAGATCTATATAATTCTTAATAAAAACAACATTACAACCTTGTTCAAACCCTTAGAGACCATTAAGCAGAGAATGAGATCCGTTAAAGATCGTATTGATCATACACAATTTAGAGGGGTTTATAAGGTCCCTTGCTCTTGCAATATTAGCTATATAGGTGAGACGGGTCATTCTTTCCACATGCGGTTAAAGGAACATGGAGCCAGCTTTAGAAAATAACGTATCCATACCTCAGCCCTTGCAGAACATGTTGCCAAAACCAAACATCACATTTTCCTAGAAGACACCATAATCCTCGTGAAAGGAGACCACTATTTCAAAAGAAAATTCAGAGAAGCCTTAGAAATAATCAAACTTTCACACAATCTAAATAGGGATGGTGGCCTCGAGGTGAGCATGAGTTGGCTTCCCTCTATTCTCAATCGGAAAGACATTTTTCCCCCTCATTTAGTCCCTTGACTTAGGTCCTCTTGGCCTTAACTTTTTTGCCTTGTCCCCTTTTCCCTCATTTAATCCTTTCTCCTTTCTTTTTAAGACCTCATACCTAGTCCTTAAATAAGATCTAAAAATTTCAAACACATTAATAAATATTAAGTTATAATTAAAAATTAAAAATCAATTTAAAAATAAAATTAATATTATTAACTTTTATAAAACCTAGTCATTTAAGCCCTTCTCCTTTCTTCTTAAAGACCTCATACCTAGTCCTTAAATTAGACCTATAAATTTCAAACATTTTAAGAAATATTATTTTATAATTAAAAATTAATTTTTTTTTAAAAACAAAATAAAAATAAAAATAAGTTTAATATTATTAACTTTTATAAGCCAGAATAATTTTAACAATTTTAAATATATAGACTTTTTAAATTAAGTTTACTTTAGAACCATTTATAATTATAAGGCAATGGTTCTTTCCTTAGGTTTTTAAAAAATTAAAAGACTTACTATGGTTGTATTAAGGTCTTTTAATAAACTTAGCTTTTTCTAATTTGAAAATTGAAAATTCTTAAAAACTTCAAGCAATTATATAAAAAAATTTAACAGTTAACAAATTCATGGTTTTAAAAAAAAAATTAAATAAAATATTTTAAACAATTTATAATAAAATATTTTAAACACTTTATAATAATATTTATATTAATTCTGCACAAATTATATATATCTTTAACCTATCAAACCCTAGCCTCCGACCCAGGCCGACATTAGACCTTTCTCTTCATCTACACGGTTCCAGTATTTATCTATGATTCTCACTTTCTCCACATTTGACATTGTCCTGATGATGAATCCTGATATGGATCCAAAACGTCGACTTAGTCATTTCAATACTGTGGTTTCTCTGACAACGTCTGTAACCTACCACCACAAAAATTTAGCAACAGAGTAATTATCTTGTTGCAATTTGAATGTGTTAATGTGATCTAATTATTGATGGTATGGATCTGCAGTAATGAATCTTTGTTTGATATATGAAGTAATGATGCAACAGATAGACTGTAGATGCACAAATCCTTCTTCTTACTACGGAAACATGGTTCTGACAGCTCTCCCCTGAACATCTTGAGCGAGACCTCATCTTTTCCACAGGTATTGCTGGACAGGGTAAAACATATCTGGGTTGGTGATCAGGGATATCACTGAGTGAAGGGTGTTGACAAAGAGTGAACCCCTGTCGATAGATCTGTTTCAACAATCTACAATGGGACCAAGGATATCTTGATAAGAAATTTTCATTGTAGACAACGGCATGTCCATCTTGTTAGGTCTAAGATCTTCATCTGAAGTTTTTGGAGAAGGTAGAGTCCAAGGATCTTCCAAATGTGAAATGTGAAATGGAATCAAACTCAATGATGAAGATTCACTACCAAGAATAGAACCTATCATAAGAATTGGTGCAGAAATATTGAAAGTTCCCATCAACGACGGATACATTCCCACCCCAACATTCTTAGTTGTTGACTAAGAATTATCAATGACCGAGATAGTAGCTCCCGATGATGCTTTTGTACCAGAATTATCAAAATATTTTTCCTCAACCATGAAAATAATCCCTTCGAAAGGGAAGTAGATAATTTAGAAGAGGGATGCTGGGATTGCTTTCATATTGTAAAACCATTTACGACTCAGTAATAGGTTATTTTCAAGGGGCGCATCAACCACCTCGACCTCGATCGACACGGTCTTCCCTCCCAATTAGACTTCAAGGGAAGGAAGTATACGATACGACCTAAAATATCTCCCATCAAAAGCAGTCAACATGGTTCCATATCTTGACAATGTGGATGAACCTAAACCTTTCCAACATGTTAAAGACATCACAGAAGTTGCAGCACCTTCATTAATCATTGTTTGTTTAATGGTATTGTTCATACACTCCACATGGAATAGGAGAGCCACATGGTAAGGAAAGAGAGGCTCGACTTCATGGGTTTCAAACTGAATCACTGTGGAAGTATGCGAATCAACCACCCTAAGGTTTGACAACAAATATTTCCTCTGCGAAGGGAAAGTCTGAAATACTTATAAGGTGGACATAGCATAAGGAGTCTGGTGCCAAATCCTTGACAATGGAATAATTCTTGGTGGCTCAGGAATTAGTATTGTGCCCAGAACACTTTAAGACTCCCTTATAAATGTGAGGCATAACTTCAAGCTTGTCGATAGGCTTGTCAATATGCAAAGGGACCTTAAGAGGAGAAGGTTCTTTTCCCAATTCAGGTTGCGACGAACCATAATATTTTGGTCATGTCACAACATTCTTAGATGAAATCATTTTGAGGCACCCATGGCCACCTTCATTTCTTGGGGGGGTTTTATGCCCACCAAAAGCACTTCTGGATTCCATGGTCCTCTAATTCATATTTTTATTGTGCAGTAAAGGATCCGTTAACATAGCTGGGCTCTGTGTAGTGAATTTTGAGGCATCTTAGATACAAGGGGACAAGAAAGTGAGGTGATCTCCCCCATAAAGTTTGCAAGGTAACTTGACCTTATGTTTAGAATTCTGGTTACCCCCGACGTTAATAATGTTCTTGTCATCGTTAGAATTTTTGTTCCTATTCCCACCCCTTTTATTGTTTCTTCCTTTTTTCTTATTCCTTCTGGGATGTTGGTTACCCTTTTGGTTTGACGATTGCACATAGTGTACATCCACCGATTGGGTGGGATGAGATGAAGCCATAGCTTGTCCCAAAACAGGTTGGTTAATAGACAAGTTCTTCATTTGATTCGTAACCAAGTATACGGGTTTAGTACTTGTAGAGACAACAATGCCATTAGCATGTGGCACATGTTTCATCTTAGGATTGAATTTAGACTGTGGTGCATTCAGAATAATCTCATATAAGATCCCATACTGAGTGTAAATCAATTCTATTTTTTAAGCTTAGAAAATATCATGTTCCTCGTTCATAACTCCATATGTGGAAACATCCTTCGCTATATATGGAAGTAATGACTTGAGGAACTATTCCGAAATGAACTTTGGTGGAATGTTGGGCTTAATCAACTGCTTTCATCTACGCCACCGTTGAATATGATATGAGATATGCATGTATTTATCTTGTTGAAATGTTTACAAGAGCTCAGTCTCGACATTATAACGCACATGCAGCTAATGATAAAGGTCATGGCTAGGTCATTGAATGTCTGATATGTTCCCCCAAGAAACTATATATACCATTTCTCTGTAGGACCCATGAGGGTGTGTTGAAACAGTCGTAAACGAATGGATTCATGGCTCAAAAAATTCAAAGAGAACCATCAGTGGAAAATAGTAACATTCTCTCTAGGGTCCTCACCACTCTTACCTTCAAACTTTGGAATGTCTGAAGGAATATTAGCATGAACAACTGGCCACATTAGATCATGACCAACCGGATCGTTGGTTAACCTTGATAATTCATGTAGATTCAAAGTAGCTAGGGAAGGGAGCCTAGGGTGTGCCATTTGGTTCCATTCTCCTTGAGATGACTGATCTACATAGGGTTGTTGGTTGTAAATACCATGGCCTTGGCTAGTCAGTTAATAACCTCCTCCTATCTGACTAATAAACAGATACATGGTGATACTGTAGTTAGGAATACCTTGAGATTGGGTTTCTACATAGCCATAATTATAATATTGATATGACGGTCATCCCCCAGACACATGAGGAAGTACATAACCTCCCGAAATAGCATAAATGGAAGATGAAGGGACAACATGTCTATAAGCAATACTCTGTCTCGCAAAACTGTGGGGTTTGTAAGGAGGGTGTGTGATGAAAAACACATTGGAAGGAACGGGTATAAAAGAATATGGAACATGTGACAGAATATATGAAGTACTTCCAATGTTTACATGTCTAGGGTAACCTCCACTATAAGGGATTCCAGTGGTATGCCTAGATGAGGTGTAAGGAATTCCTCCCACAAAGGGGGTGGAAGGTGCAACATGACCACTAAAAAACTGATCATCATTGAACGGTATGGTAGTGCCCCTAGGCACACCACTAAGACCAAAACTAGGATCAATGGAAGATGAGGGAAAACTATTGGTCATATATGGAATTAAAAATATAAAAGGGTCGGAGCTAGAGGGAAATGGGTGAGTCTAATTGTTCGATCTTCGAGGAGAAGACTGTTGGTTTGTGTTTACATAATTAGAAAATTGGGATCGTGTCACGTTCCCATCCCTTAAACCGGCGAAGAGGACGCAACCAACACACCAAACACGAACAACAACCCCATGAATCATGAACAAGGGTTAAATGATGATATTAAATTGCTTAAACATATATAGCAGGATGCATGATCCATCATACAAAGATGCATAAAACATCAACATACAGCAGAAGAAAACACACATACAATTCCAGCATTCAACATGTTCATTACAATTCATTTGACATCAATATAATTGCAGAGACGAAGTAACCACAACACTTATATTTTGATGAAGAATTTACCCTGCAACCAGCTATGTCGCTGCAACGTTCCACCCAACCATAGGCCAGCGTGCTCATCAATCTCTCAGCAACACTGCCACCCGTGAGCTAGGCATGATTCCTCCAAGGATAAGGGTCAATGCAGGCTTACACATAGCCAAGGGACACAACAGCAAACCAACACAGCTAGGTTTACCAGGCCATCAACAAACCGGCCAAGCCAGCACAGTTCGAAGACCAAACACTACATACATGCAGCCAAACAATCCCTTCACAACCCTGTGAAGAAGATAAAGAAAATCCGACAGGTGACAGCCCCAACGAACAGGTGAAACATAGCACAGGCCCACAAGGAAACTCAGAGTTGTTCTTGGCCCTAACGTGGCCAAAACAACTCAGCTGCAACCCAAAACTAGGGTACTTCTGCAGGCACAAACACACAGAAAAACAATGACAACAATCCACAGTCCACAGTGGATAGTAAACAACATTCCCAGCATAGCCATGGGAACTCAGCCAACAAATGTGGCAACGAACAGTCACAAACTCACAATGAAAACGATGGCTTCTATACACCGTCCCAAAATAGGGAAGAAGAAAAAATCCAAATAGTCCGTAGCAGCCCCAAAGTGCAACAACAACACAGCTCACAGCATCGGGAATACAACAGTCCCAAACGTATCAGCAACCACAACACAGGGGAAAACATACCTGAGTCCACTCTATGGAAAAACGTGAATGACCACTGATAAGAAGCTCCTCTCCTGGCTGCGTGAGATCCAACAGAATCACTGCCTGTGCATGAGGATGAGCAAGACTTCTGCTCTTGCGTGAGAGTGAACAGCTCCACTCATGTGTGTGGATGAACAAAGAATGTGAGGTGTGAGCAGACCACCCAGAGCATGCATAGTGGATAGTGCGTGAGGATAACAGCACTGACCTCTGTGTAAGGAAGATGAACAGATCCCCCCAGAAGAAACGAATAGACCATCCGAAATCAGGTGAGAATGAACAAACCACGGCTCTGCGCATGAGCATGACCGACCACTACTCTACGTGAGCCTCAACTGACATCGCCGTGAAGGTGAACTGACCAGGATGGAGTGGAGTGAATGGAATGTCATGGGTGGAGTGGGCATGTGGGCAAAGGACTGACAGTCCTGCCACCCCACTCCCAAAACAATAACTGCCCCAACTATCTCCATCAAGACATCAAAACGGTTGGGTGAGACAAGGAAAGGTGGCAAACACACAAGGTGGTAACACATGGGTTTTTCCCCCATAACCAAGGTTTGACATCCCACACCCCTTATCCTTCAGAACCATGCCCTTTTCATTCAATGTTGCACTGTCGTAGTTGGTTGTGGTTTATTTTAATTGATGTGCATGTTTACATGATGCCAACCATAATGTGCCGGATAGCACGATATACCATCGGCAACTATCCCCATTGCCGAAACATACACAACCAAATCGATGGTGGGGATTTTACCTTTAGCTCCTCACCACGATTAATTACATTATATACATCATGCAAACAAGGTCAAAACTGGGACGTTACATTCCCCTCCCCCTTGGAATAACACCGTCCTCGGTGTTCCATTACATATATACAATACATATTCAATTGCACATCAAAATTTGAAAATTGTAGATCTGTCCCACATTCAATCATTTACTTTGAACGTTCAAGACCAAGCCCCTCAGCTTCCATGGACTCTTCTTGCTGGTTCTGAGCTTCCAGCTGATCCTAAAGTCTAGGAACTCTGCGGCTATTTCCTTCATCATGTTCCCTCATTGGGAAGTCCCGGCGTAAATGATGTCCTCCGCATCTCCAGCATCTCACTGGCTGCTTCATCTTTACCTGCTCAATTTCCTTTAAGACTTCATGCCTATACCATTTCCTATTGGGTCGCTTGGACAATTGTCCCATCGCTGATCCACCTTCCTTTCCCTTGCTGATCACTCCCAGAAGGATTTTCACCTCCCTTTGCAAGCCAATAGAGTCTTGCAAAGTCTGGTGGTTCATTTCACTCTGCCTTTCCTGTATCTTGAGCATCTCCCCAAGATTCCCTTGGGTCTTGGAAATCACTTGAAGGAGACTTCTAGCTAAGTCCAATAACTTTTGATCTGCTACCATGATCAATGTGCACCACCAGGTATCACTCTTCTCACCTGTGAAATGGGCCATTGAAATTCTATCAGACCAAGCACAATATAGACATTAAAATCAGTCAGTTAATTACCCAATTGGCATGACAGTCCAAGTCTTATCAAGGAGACTTTCATATTTTTCATGCCTTCCCCCAACAGGCACATGAGCTCATTCATGTCCATTCATGGGCAGGGCATTAACTATTCCAGCATTCACAAATTTACTTAAGCAAATACACACATTTCATTCTCAATCATACATGCATTCAACAATCTTTTGTTTTCACAATGCATAAACATATATATAATCAAAAGGAAAGAGAGAGCAGTAAGAGTTTTTCCCCTCTTTGTGTTGTTCCATCCGGGAACCCACATCATCGTAGTGGCTTTTCATGTTCTCAGCCTCTTTCATTTCACCATGAATGCTGGACCAATCCTTCTTGGTCATGACACTTAGTGTCTTCGGTCCATTCTAGACCTCTAAACCATGGAGTCTCTCCACATGGTTTGTCTCGGCTACTAGGACTCCCCCGTCTTACTAGCACCTTTTTCATTACTGCTCATTCCGAGCTTTCCAGGACAGTCACATGTCCATATGCACCCCTAGGATGCTCTCATGGTCCTCACTCCTAGGGATACCTATATCCAAACATTGAATAAATTCACATGTTTAGTTTATTCACATCAGTTTTATCTCTAGAACAAGAGCTCAAACATCATAACCAAATCATATACACATGTATTTTCATAAGCAAAATAATCCAATACTTATCTGTATTGTGCCTTTCCTAGTTCGTCCACAGGATCCTGCTTCGCTTTGCAAGCCTTGGGATATCCTATGGACTTATATGTTAGGTTAGCACACAGGCTTCTCCTCAACATCAAATAATTAATGTCCAGCCAGTACATCCTCATGTCGACTGGGCTTGGAACTTTACCGTGACCATTTCCAGGTCTAGGATCTACTATGGATCCCCAGGCATATAACATCCCAACATACACTTATACCAACATACACTTATATCAACAATATCCCTTACTCCGTAACCCCTCACAACAACCATTTACCATTTTACCTTTTACCTTTTACCTTTTACCTTTTACCTTTAGCCTGTCAACACAAGAAACACAAGTAATGCAAGCAAACTCATCAACGTTATTTCTCAAAAACTATAATCACATTTCTCATCATTCACTATCAAGTATTGAGACACCAGGAGTGTGCCCACTCCCTAAGGTGTAATCAATATTGAAAACCCTTTCATGACTCAATATTGGAAAAGTGTGCACCCTTCTCCAGTGTGTGCCATGTAGGCCCTATTCATACTCAAGCGATCGATCATCATGGAAATAAAATCAAACATGTTCTGCATATGGAATTTAATAATTAAACATGCATATTCATAGCAAGGGTCACAGAACACTTATCCATTTGCCGTCACAGTATGCCTTTGTTAAGGAGGAATGGAGGCTCCTGCCCTGAGTTAACAGTCCCTTAGTTTGCCATCCCAACTCCTTTTTACATTTCATATTCACACATGTCTTACCGACATACTTTATACCATCTCACTCATGTTACTACTGAACATGCAGTGCAAATGAGACATTTCCAAAATGTCCAATGGCGTTTCACCTGAAACCCATTTCCAAGGGAAAACCTTCCCATGAAGTTTTGGATCTTGTAGGTCATCACACATGATCTTCCTGTGGTGTGTATCCCTAACACATTCATCAAATAGCTAAATAGTCAATCACTACCTGATAATACAATCCAATTGATCGTTCCATAACCAAGCAATGACATTGGTAATCAAATTCAATAAGAATTTGCAATTCTGTCTACTGCAGAAATTGACTTGTTTAATTGTGGGTTTCTTGTAAGCAGCACTACTATGCCCATTATAACTTTATGCTTACTATCATAACATGATTACCCACTTACCATGCGTCCCTCCTGACACAACCTTATACAAACCAACAATGATTAGTAGTCGTCAGCAATTCCTTAAATTCAAAATTCACAATTCAAATTTAACAACCAACTAATTTCACAACCATGAGACTCTTCTCATAAAGTTTGGCTCTTTTACATGGTAGATTCTAGCATTGGTCAAGGTCTTACCTCTCACTGCCATGCTCAAAATAATCCACCTGAAACATGAGCTACAAACATCCAACACAATCTTATGCAAGCCAATAGTGGCTAGTAGTTGTCAGTAATTTCTTAAATTCGAAATTCACAATTCAAATTTTAACAACCTATTATGCATATCATATGGTAGATTCTGGCATTGGTCAGGGTCTTACCTCTCACTGCCATGCCTGAAATAATCTACCTGAAACATGGGCTTCAACATCCAAACACAAGCGTATGCAAGCCAGTAGTGACTAGCAGTTGTCAGCAATTCCTTAAATTTGAAATTCACAATTCAAATTTAATAAGCTCTTTCACATGGTAGATTCTAGCATTGGTCAGGGTATTACCTCTCACTGCCATGCCCGGAATAATCTACCTGAAACATGAGCTTCAACATCCAAACACAATCTTGTGCAAGCTAGTAGTGACTAGTAGTTGTCAGCAATTCCTTAAATTTAAAATTCACAATTCAAATTTAATAAGCTCTTTCACATGGTAGATTCTGGCATTGGTCAGGGTCTTACCTCTCACTACCATGCTCGAAGTAATATACCTGAAACATGAGCTTCAATCAACCAAACACTTGGTAAGTAATGCAAATAACCTTTTCATTGCTACAACCATCATTGAAGCATTTTCAGAATTTATAAAAAAAATTCAAGTACTTCTAACTGTTAGTCACACCAGTGTTTATCAAAGCTCATTTACTTCATGCAATCATTATCGTACTAACATTGGAAGGTATAGTCATATCATTCATGAAATTAAATGAAATGTTCAAATACTCCTTACTTCACAAGTGTATCGTTCATACCACCTTGCTCTTCCATAGAGCATTTCTGGCAGCCAATTGATCATGACTATCCTGCATTCATAACAGCCTTTGAAATGGCTCCTGAATTGTCATCAATTCATCATCTCAGTCATTAGTTATTCATAATATCACATGCATTTATCTCAATGCATTCATGCAATGCATCACAACATTTGCACCGGTACTTATGCGATCAGTCACTCACATCCTTCATGTGCATACATTCAATGCATAACTACAAGATTCATAAAATCTTCTTAATGCATATCCATTCAATGCTACCTTGCATTGATTCAGGAATACTATGCACTCAACCTACCAGGCATAGCCTAACCATGTCCTCTTTATATAGGATGCATTACTATAATCAATGTTATCAACAAATACAGGTATGACACCGTTCTACATTCCCCTATTCACATGGTATGAGGTCTTTTACCTTTACCAATCCATGGAATTTGTCATAAGCAAACTCTTACCAGCATGGGTCTTACTTACACCCTTGATGTGACCAATTTGGTTGGTCCTCTGCAAGAGATTGCAGAATTTTTCTCACCAACTTTTGCTATGGACTTGTTGCTATATCCCTTTCTCCAGAGGGTTGCTAGTCACATTCATTAGATTCAACAATATATTCATGCGGGTCCATGTCATCGTTGGTTTTTCCACTAATGCCAACGTCAAGGCAATAACTATCATTAGTGGCTTATTATAGATATATAATTCCCAATATTCTATGCATGCGGAACATATTCTCATACATTTCAGCTATAAAACTTAGGAAATGTAGTCATAATCAACAAGATAGGGTCTAATGAAAACTTCCCTTTCAAATCCCTGATCCTGGCATGGAACTCCTTGTCCACACAGCAGCTGGTTGACATCATAGACCTTGCTACTTCTGGCATGCAATTGTCCGGATTTGTCCCTTTGATAACAACGGCCATCATTACCACTTTGCTACTTCATGCTCATATTTTGGCCACTTATCCTTGTTCCCTACTGGATAAGATTTCCAACCCCTATTCACATGCTTCATTCCGACCTCGGGTGTAAAACCCACACCACTTCTAAGAATGAAGACTTTCACCAAATATTTGCATTTTTATTACACCACTGCATTTGGACTGGGTGGCATCTTCAGCCAACTTCAACCACCTGTAAACCACTGAAAACAGCTGAAAATCCCACTGGAAGGCAGTCGAAATCTGCTGGAATTCCCACTGAAAACCCCTGAGAAATCCCCTTTGAAAACTCAATTTTTCCTTTGTTAAATCGGGCCTTATTCCAATTCTCCATCCACAGAATCGACTCGCAGACCACTAATCCTTCCGCCATTTCAGGCCTCAAACGGCTAACTTCTTCCACAGTTTCGGCTCCCGCTTCCACTATTTCTTTCGCAATGGCGGCTCTTGGAACCACTAATCGTTTCGACGTTTCAGCAGTCTCTCTCGTCGGAAGACTTAACACTTTGGCTTCCGCAACGGCGGAACATGAAATGCTTTCACTTCCGCAACGACGAAACATGAAACGCTATCTTCTTCTGATCACGGCGTCGGTAGTTGGAGGCCTTCCTGATCAGAAGACTTAGTGCTTTCGCTTCCACAACGGAGGCTCATGAAACACTTTCTCTTCCGATTGGATGCTCTTTTCTTAAAGAAATTTTAACCTCGGGCGTCGGGGGTCTTTGCACTTCGAAAAGCTTAGTGCTTTCGCTTCCACAATGGCGAAACGTGAAACGCTTTCTCCTCTGCAATGACGGATGCACCAAGACTTTCTTCTTCCGATGGCTGGTGACTTTGCATACTTAGAAAATTTTTGAACTTAGTTTTCTTGCGGCGTCGGCAATCGAAAAACTTACCCATCGAGCGACTAGCCATTTCTCCATCCGCAACAACGAAACGTAGAATCCTCTGGGAATTAGTGCTTCTCGGTGCTGCAACGGCGGGCGCATGAGCAATTTTTCCTCCAGTAGTCAACGGTTCTGAGCCTTAAACCTTCTTTGATGGCGTCGGTGATCAGAGGACTTTTCCATCAGGCGTCTAGTTGCTTCTTCATCTGCAACGACGGACGCTTGATCCACTAATTCCCTCTGACGGATGCTTAGAAAATTCCTGCGATTTTCCTTCTCTACTGCTCCCGCCGGCACGCCTTCATCTAACTGTTCCGTCATGGTGGAAGTCCGTTCCACTAACTCTTCCACCACAACGGAAGTCAATTCCGCTAAGTCTCCCGACTGTCCAATACTTTTCTTTGTGGAACTTCCCGCCTGTCGGCAATCGGAACACTACCGCGTCGGCGATCGGAGGACTTTCCCGTCGGGCGCACTTCTGCTAGCTCTTCCGCCATAGCACAAGTCAAACCCACTAACACTTTCACCACAGCAGAAGTCAATTCCGCTAATCCTTCTGCCACAGCGGAATTCTTTTCCACTTAGTGCTCCGATGAACCACTGTTCAAACACTTAGAATTTTTTTTGAATTTTTCCATTCATCCACTGTCATCAAAGCTATTTTTGAATTTTTTCCATTCATCCACTGTCATCAAAGCTGCTGTTCTGCTGAACATAGAAGGTAATTCCACCTTCTGTCACTGCATCTTCTTGGCCCATAGAGGCCCACTGTTGCAACCTTGAGCTTTGATACCATACTGTCACGTCCCCATTCCTTAAACCGGGGAAGAGGATGCAACCAACACACCAAACACGGGCAACAACCCCATGAATCACAAACAAGGGTTAAATGATGATATTAAATTGCTTAAACATATATAGCAGGATGCATGATCCATTATACAAAGATGCATAAAACATCAACATACAGTGGAAGCAAACACACATACAATTCCAGCATTCAACATGTTCATTACAATTCATTTGACATCAATATAATTGCAGAGATGAAGTAACCACATCACTTATATTTTGATGAAGAATTTACCCCGCAACCAGCTACGTCGCTGCAACGTTCCACCCAACCATAGGCCAGCCTGCTCATCAATCTCTCAGCAACAATGCCACCCCCGAGCTGGGCATGATTCCTCCAAGGATAAGGGTCAATGCAGGCTTACACATAGCCAAGGGACACAACAACAAACCAACACAGCTGGGTTCACTAGGCCATCAACAAACCGGCCAAGCCAGCGCAGTCTGAAGACCTACCACTACATACACGCAGCCAAATGATCCCTTCACATCCCTGTGAAGAAGATAAAGACAATCCGATAGGTGACAGCCCCAACCAATAAATGAAACACAACATAGGCCCACAAGGAAACTCAAAGTTGTTCTTGGCCCTAACGTGGCCAAAACAACTCAGCTGCAACCCAAAACCAGGGTACTTCTGCAACCACAAACACACAGAAAAACAATGACAACAATCCACAGTCCACAATGGATAGTAAACAACATTCCCAGCATAGCCATGGGAACTCAGCCAACAAATGTGGCAACCAATAGTCACAAACTCACAATGAAAATGATGGATGCTATACACCGTCCCAAAACAGGGAAGAAGACAAAATCCAAACAGTCCGTAGCAGCCCCAAAGTGCAACAACAACACAACTCACGGCATCGGGAATACAACAGTCCCAAACGTATCAGCAACCACAACACAGGGGAAAACATACCCGATTCCACTCTGTGGAAAAACGTGAATGACCATTGATAAGCAGCTCCTCTCCTGGCTGCGTGAGATCCAGTAGAATCACTGCCTGTGCGTGAGGATGAGCAATACTTCCGCTCCAGTGTGAGAGTGAACAGCTCCACTCATGCGCGCAGATGAACAACCAACATGAGGTGTGAGAAGACCACCCAGAGCATGCGTAGTGGAGAATGCGTGAGGATAACAGCACCGACCTCTGCGTGAGGAAGATGAATAGACCCCCCCAGAAGAAACGAACAGACCATCCGAAATCAAGTGAGAACGAACAGACCACAGATCTGCACGTGAGCATGACCGACCACTACTCTGCATGAGCCTCAACCGACGTCACCGTGAAGGTGAACTGACCGGTATGGAGTGGAGTGAATGGAATGTCATGGGTGGAGTGGGTGTGTGGGAAAAGGACTGACAGTCCTGCCACCCCACTCCCAAAACAATAACTTCCCCAACTACCTCCATTAAGAAATGAAAATGGTTGGGTGAGACAAGGAAAGTTGGAAAACACACAAGGTGGTAACACATGGGTTTTTCCCCCATAACCAAGGTTTGACATCCCCCACCCCTTATCCTTCGGAACCATGCCCTTTTCATTGAACGTTGCACTGTCGTAGCTGGTTGTGGTTTATTTTAATTGATGTGCGTGTTTACATGATGCCAACCATAATGTGCTGGATAGCACGATATACCATCGGCAACTATCCCCATTGCCGAAACATACACAACCAAATCGATGGTGGGGCTTTTGCCTTTAGCTCCTCACCACGATTAATTACATTATATACATCATGCAAATGGGGTCAAAACCGGGATGTTACAGATCATGCATTATGTAAAATTCCAACCTCCAAATGATTGAATTCTTCCAGAGTCCTAGATACACTGAATGGAACATTCCCCAACCCAGAGGATGGATAAGGGGGAGATTCTAGGATCTCATATGTATGACTCATGGCGAGATCAGTGTGTGAATCACAATGAGTATGATCCCGCCTAGATTTTCTAACTCTTTTATGTGAACGAGGAGGATATGTAGAAGGTTGAAGGCCTGCTAAACATCGAGAACATAGATATGTCGATCCTCGATCCATGATGAATTGACAAAAGTAAAGAGACTCAACTAATTACAAACCCTAGAGAAATGCAGCGCACAAAGAGCACACTCCTAATATAATCTAAGACAAAATGAAAGCAATCCAAGGGGAGAATAAGTGAGCTCCCAAATGTAGCATGTATATCTTTCCTAGGAGAGGCTTGAGACTCCCATACACTACAAGCGGAGGTATATAACCAATTATAGTGGCCCTCAGCTTCAATGCATAAAGTGATTTTGTTGTTCGACCCCTACCTACACAAGACACTCATAGAATAACCTTTTCAAGTACCCCTTGTGATACCTAGGTAAGGAAACTAAGCTCACCCCATTATAATCAATGCTCAGAAAAATAGTTGTAGGAGGGATCTACTGTATGTGCGGGGTAGCAAATCCCAAATCTTGAAAGCACCAAAGGTACGTCAAAATCCTTTAGATACGATAAGATCCTGGAAATATCTCTGGCACTACATAGAGGGTGGTAGGGAGTTATTCCACCACAAACGTGTATGTTTCCTCATACTTAACTCCTGTGTAAGAGGAGCCTCCTAAGAACACTAAATATACCAAGGATTTAACTCTCTCACTTTGACAGACACCTACTTGTTTTGTTTAGTAGTCTTGGAGAAATTCATTCACACAACCTATTCCAAGACTCTAAAACCTAAGCTTTTTTATGTACCCTATCAAATAAAAATGTGTAATTCATTTTAAATTATGCATTGATTTTAGAGTCTGTGATTACTCAAAGGAAATTATTGTGCAACCAATGATGTTATGACTCAGCAGTGAAAGTAAATATGCACACCTAACAAACAATGCCAAGTGCAATTTTGTCTTTAAATGTGAAAATGGGCTATGCCACTACATGAGATGCATATTTTTTTCTTCAAATGATAATGCAACCATTCCTATATGAAAACCTGATTGATAATCAACAAATCAAACCTAATGCACGTACTATGCAAATGAAAAATGCATGAATATGCCAAAAATAAAGTATTTTTTTATTTTTGAAATAAATGATATGTAAATGCAATAAATGACTCTACAAAACCTAGACCCTACAACAACTATCAGGAAGCAATGAAGCAAGACACTGAGATAAAATAAATCTAATCCACAAATACCAAAATAAAAAGGGAAACAAGATGACAAGAACAACTTCTAATTAAGAAGAAAATAAACAAGGTCTCTTATCAGAAACCGAGGAAGTCGACAGACCACAAAAGCATACAAGAAGACTCGAAAACAATCAAAATACACCTAGCACATCTCAACCATACAATTCAAACTCAAAAAGAGAAGCATAAGTGACTGTTTGTAGGAAACTTGTGTGTATACACAGTTGTTCAGACAAAACCCGTGTGTATACGCAACTATTAAGAAAAAACATGTGTATAGGAAGTGAAATGGGATAAAATGATAAGACAAGACCCAAATTACATCAACATGACACCAATAGGCTAACATACTTCTGGAGTGGACACAAAAACACATAAAACATAGATAAATTTAAGCACATCATGCACCCAATCCCCAAATAAAAAACAAGGAGCCTCCCTAGTGGAGTCACTAATTATGTTATAGAGAGAAAATTCCTATGGATTGGGGTAGACCACAAACCAATTCATTCCAATATGCAAGAGAAACAAATGCTGCTAACACTAAGGGATATGAAGTGTTAAGCCCTTAATGATGACACATTACACCATATAGTGTGGCACATTACCCCCTATATAGTGGTGTGTTACATATTATTTATGTAGGATTTGGTCTATTAGTGGGTTTATTAGTTGTTATTGTACACCTTTATCTCCTATATTTAGGAAGGAGATCTTCTCATTTTAGTCATCATAGTATCTTATCTTATCTTCTGTACTCAGTACATTGTGTAAGGAGGTTCCTCCCTCAAATAGGATTGATATTTATCTCTTCTATTCATTTTTTAGGTGTATATTACTCTGTTATTATCTATTTCCTGCTCTTTTTATGCTATGATCTGTGACTTGGTTCCATAACATTTGGTATGAGAGCTCTTTCCTCGGGACAAGCTTTTGCAAAACGATTCATCTTGGAACTTTTGCTACACAATTTTTTCTACATCGATTCATACATCTAGGTTAAAAACCCACTTCCAAAATAGGGCGAAATATCCCTAGTCTGAAATTCAAATCCTGATCCATTACAATTTCAGAGATAATTGTGGAGGAATATAGCTTTTTTTTACTATTCCTATAGCTAGTCTAAAACATGTGTTATTGGGAAAAAGGTCATATCTAAGGAATCTGAGATCCAAATAGAGTTATAGAAGTTTCATATGAAAGATGACAGACTAGGGTATCTATGGTAGAATTTTTAGATATAAAAATAAAATAGTGAACATGTGGCATATAGTACAAGTGCGCGCTTTTGGATAGGAAAAAAATAAGAAGCTTTGGTATATTTGAAGTAACTTTTTTTTTGGATAATCCAAATTAGGAAATATCAAGGTACTATGGGACAAAGTATTAGACTCAGACACATTGCAATTAAAGTTTTACCTTAGTTACAAGTCGGCCCTAAAACAATCTTCCAATCAAGGTTTGAAAAAGGTACGTCATTTTGCATTTGAATAGATTTTAGTAGAAGTATATATTTGTGGTAAACCCTAGGTGTGGTATTGTTAAAAAATCCACCAAAAGGAAGTGGAAAGAATCACACTCCACTCAAACCCCTAGAGGATTCATCCCTGACATACGAGGAAATGGAAGACATTTCTTTTAGTGTGTCCAAGTTGGAAGATATGATTAAAGGAAATGTGAAAATTAATGACTTTGCTGAATTGGAAAAGAAGATGGCTACGAAAGAGGATCTCAAAGGTATGGATAGTAAAGAAGATAGTCAATACTTGAAGTATTTTATCAAGGATATCAAACATAAATTTATTCCTCAATTATCTACTCAAGAAGAGGATAAGGAGGAAAAATATGACTTATTCCATTCACGTCTAGAGAAAATTGAAAAATAATTGGAGAGTAGGAATTTGGAGTCCTAAAAAGTCGATGATTCACTACAACATCATGGGTTCAATTCAGGTCCAAGAAACTACTTTATCTCCAAGATTTTTCATATGAAGCAATTCTTTGATGGGAAGGATCCATTCTTGTGAATTTTTCATATGGAGCAATTCTTTGATCTACACCAGGGGCCCAACATGCAAAAGGTAACTATCGTATCCTTGTATTAAGAACCTGATTAGTTTGTATGGTATCGATGTCTTTGTGAGCATAAAAAGGATTCTATTATCTCTTGTTCTATATTCACAAAAGAATTGATTGCACATTATGGGGATATAAATAGAAACACCTTCTGTAGTCGGTTGGTAAATCTCAAGAAAAAAGGTTTAGTTACAGATCACATCAAGCAATTTCAACAGCTAATTCTTAGAGTGAATAATATTTTAGAAGATAATTTGCTAGATCTCTTTATTGGAACCTTGAAATATAACATTCAACATGAGGTGCGTTTGTTTGAACCATCATCGCTAGAGAAGGATTCCATGATGGAAAGGAAGGTTGAAAATAGAAATATGGAAATGAATACTAGAAAGGCCTTCTCCAACACATATAGAGAAAATAGTGTTCCTTCTTCTAAACCACCACAAAGGTTGACACCCAAACAACTAGATAAAGAAGAGAAAAAGGATTATTCTTTAATTGTGACAGCAAGTATATTAAGGTACATAACTGAAACATGAAGAAATTATTCTACATAGATTGTGAAGAGGAAGAACTAAAATAAGAGGAAGCATCTCTAAAGAGACAACTTCATAAGAAATAGAAGATGCTACTTCAGAAGAAATTACTCCCACCATATCTTGTCATGCATTAGTTGGAATTAGCAGTCCTCAAACTTTTAAGATAGAAGGATACATAAAAAAAAGAAGGTAATAGTGTTTATTGATTATGGTAGTACTCATAATTTCATTCATTGTAAATTAGCCAAAGTTCTTAAATTCTTTGTTTATCTAGCACCAAAATTTCAAGTAATGACTGCAGATGGAAGAACTATAAATTTCCCAGGGAAATGGCATAATATCAATCTAGATATGTGGGAATATGTATTGAATATTCCAATGATTGATATCCCAATGGGTAGCACTAATTTTGTCTTGGGTTTCCAATGGTTACAATCATTGGGACCAATGGATTTTAGTTTTAAAAGACATTTCATGAAATTTTTGTGGGAAGGTAAAGAATATGAGTTAAATGGTATCACAGGAAAACCAAGAAAGGTGATAAGCTATAAGGGTATGATAAATTTATTTAAAATGGGACATCAAGGTATAGTTTCACAAATGCTCATTAGATGTTCAAACCGCAAAGTTCCCTATCTGCCCAAATCTCCAAAGGGTCATTAATAAGCATTCCAAGGTATTTGAAGATATTCCCAAAGTTCTTCCACCTATTCGTGACTTTGATAATGCTATCCACTTAATTCTAGACAGCGGTCCCCCTAACATCATACCTTACTGATATCCCTATAGCCAAAATAGTGAAATTGAGCGTATGGTGGATGAAATGTTCGAGGTTGGCATAATTAGGCCTAGACAAAGTTCTTACTCTACACTAGTGGTAATGGTACATAAGCCAGATGGATCATGGCGTATGTGTCTTGATTATAGAGATCTCAAAAAGATCACAATCAAAGATAATTTTTCCATTCGTGTCATTGATGAATTGTTAGACGAATTACATGGAGTAGTTGTCTTCACAAAGTTGGACATTCATTCCGGGTATCATCAAATTCGAATGAAGGATGAAGACATCCCCAAAACAACATTCAAAACTCATGAAGGTCACTATGAGTTTTTGGTCATGCCATTTAGTCTAGCAAATGCACCTTCCACATTTCAAGGTTTGATGAATTATATTTTCAAGCCTTTCCTTAGAAAATTTGTGCTAGTATTCTTTGATGATATACTAATCTATAGAAAGTCTTGGGAAGAACATGTTCAACATGTTAACAGGGTACTACAACTACTAAAGGAAAAAGAACTGTATGCAAAACCCTCAAAATTTTTCTTTGGGACAAAAGAAGTAGAGTATTTGGGTCATATTGTATCTCTTGAAGGTGTCAAGGTAGACCCTAAAAAAATTAAATCCATGATGGAATGGATGATTCCCAAAACCCTGAAGAATCTTTGACGATTCTTAGGTATGATAGGTTACTACCACAATTTTGTTTGGAACTATGGAAGAATAGAATCTCCTCTAACATCGTTACTAAAGAAATATGCATTCTCTTGGAATTCAGAGGCATCTCAAGCCTTTCAAAAACTCAAAGAGGCCATGTGTAAAGATCTTGTTTTGGTGACACCAAACTTCACAAAAACCTTTATTATGGAATGTGATGCTTCAGGAAATAGAATTGGAGTTGTACTAATGCAAGAAGGACACCCTATTTCCTTCACAAGTCATCCAATCAAGGTAAAGAACTTAAAAAATACCATGTATGAGAAGGAAATGTTGGCAATACTACTTTCCTTGAAGCAATTGTGTCCCTACCTTATAGAGAGACATTTCAAGGTCAAAACTGATCATGATAGCCTTAAATACCTCTTGGAACAAAGGCTATCTTTAGAAGAGCAACAAAAATGGGTAACAAATATGTTGGGATATGAATTTGAAATCATCTACAAAATGGGAAGCAAAATGTTGTCATAGATGCACTCTCCAGGAAATATGAGGATGTTGAAACATTACTCTATTATGTTTCGATCATCCAACCAGATTGGATAGTTGAAGCAATGTACGAATGGAAAAATGACGAAAAAAATATGGACACTTATTCAAAAGTCGTAGCAGGATCCCAGTGCCTCTAATACATTTAGGTGGAAAGATGACTTGTTATGGTACAAGGATCACTTATATCTTGGTAAGAGTTCCCAGCTCAAGCATAAGGTACTTTCTAAATTCCACTCTTCACCGATAGGAGGGAACCTAGGTTTCTTAAAAACCTACCACAGGATAAACGAAGATTTTTTTGGGATGGTATTAAAACTGACGTTCAAATATTTGTGGCAGAATTTTTGGTTTTCCAACAAAATAAAGTGGAAACAATTAAGACACCTGGTCTCCTACAACCACTTTCCATTCCAAGCCAAAGGTGGACAGAGGTATCGATGGATTTTATCACAGATTTACCAAAGTCTGAAGGAAAGAGTGTCATCATGGTGGTTTTTGATAGAGTTACTAAATATGCACACTTTTGTGCACTATGTCACACCTTCAAAGCAAGCACAGTCTCCAAGTATTTTATGAAGACGGTACAAAAACTACATGGTACTCCAAATATTATAGTAAGTGACAAGGATCCCATCTTCACTGGAAATGTTTGGAAGGGTATCTTCGATGTTTTGCAGCTAATAAACAAACAAAATGGGTCAAGTCGTTACCCTTGGAAAAATGGTGGTATAATACTTCCTTCCATACATCATAAAAAATGACCCCATTTATGGCATTGTATGGCTACCATCCACCATCCATCACATATTCACTAAGAGACTAATTTTCAAGCAGTGGAAGACCACATGGAGCATCAACAACAAGTTATTCAACTCTTAAAGGACAACTTGAATCTAACACAAAATCGAATGAAACAACAAGCATATCAACATCGTAGTGAACAGAGCTTTAATGTTGGGGTTTGGTGTTTTTAAGACTACAACCATACAAATAGATGTCCCTGAAGAACACCAAGAAGGATAATAAATTATCACGTAAATACTATAGTCCCTACAAGGTGTCACAAAATATTGGTAGTATGTCCTGCAAATTGGAACTACCTGCATCTTCACGAGTCCATCCAGTTTTCCATGTTTCCTATTTAAAGAAGTTTATCGGTGACAAGCTACCTATTCAAACGATGTTACCATAACTTGATGATGAAGGAAAATTAATCTTGGAACTTAAATAAATTATTGAAATATGAACTAGATAACTATGAAATCAATCAATTTCAAAGTATCTCATTAAATGGAAGAACTTACCCATAGAAGATTCAACATGGGAAGATGAGTCCTTTATACATCAGCATCCAGAAATACTTCAGCATTGAGCACAACAATTTTTAAAGGGGAGAGGCATGTTAAGCCCTTAATGATGACACATTACACCATATAGTGTGGCGCATTACCCCCTATATTGTGGTGCATTACATATTATTTATGTAGGCTTGGGTCTATTAGTGGGTTTATTAGTTTTTATTGTACACCTTTATCTCCTATATATAGGAAGGAGATCTTCTCATTTTAGTCATCACAGTATCTTATCTTGTCTTGTGTACTCAGTACAGTGTGTAAGGAGGTTCCTCCCTTGAAGAGGATTGATATTTGTCTCTGCTATTCATTTTTTAGGCATAGATTACTCACTTATTATCTATTTCTGCTCTTTTTATGCTATATAGGTGACTTGGTTTCATAACATTAACCGTACCTTATTTTGGACGGTTGATGTAGATACATGTTGAGATTTTCCAACACAGTGGTACTTATAATTCACTCTCAACAATAGTAAACAAGACAATCATGCTATATGTCAAAGTGTTAGACCTACTCTAGCATATATAAAACCATCATCTATTAGAAAATATAACTACATCCATGGATAAAATATTCATATTCATACACATGTAATGGACGAGAAATAGATATTTCTATTAATAATAAAGAGAGATAATAGTGAAAAAATATGTCGGCACTTCGTCAAAATGGAGAAATCGAGTCCTCCACCTGGGCCTCCACCAATTCAATCCTCCATCTCAATGGAAATATTACAAAGCAATGACAAGCTTGGGAAGAGAAACAATGTTTGCTCAAAAGGAAAAAGGGATGTAGACTTAAGCATAAGAAATACGGGGAAACAATGAACTATAGTTTCCTTGCTCTCAAATGTTCTCCTCCTTTAATCCATCCAAGAGGCTCAAATATATCCCTCTAATGGACAATGGAGGGTTGAGTTAGAGCGTTTCCAGGAATATGAAAGGCCAAGAGTCAAGTTATTCGGAACTCATTGAGGAAAACTCCAAAAAACAATTATGCACATTTCTCGATGTATGTGAGATACAATGGAGAAAGATGCATATACACACAGGTATCATCTTAAAAGTCGAGTACATCAATAAACAGATGTTTTTTTATGGAATTTCTTGGAACATCAAAGTATAATTTGAGAAAGCGGGGTCCAAGGAGTTTGCAGAGGGACATGGAAGGCCATAAAAGTGTGATCTACCAAGTGTGGAAAAATCAGCTATAACATGCTCCTTGAACCCATGAAACATGGGCCATTTTTTAAGATCAGATCCCAATCTTACTTTAGTTTAGAAAGAAAAACATACAATCTTTGTCCAAAAATGTGTTCAATGTATAGCATCAGGAGTCATTCTCCGGACTTGTGAGTAATATCAAGTTTTATATACCTTGATATGTTTGAGGTGGTGATGTTGTATTGTAAATACGTGTGAGTATTATCAAGACTGTAGAATTGTGATTAATATCAAGTTGGACTTGTGAGTAATATCAAGTCATGATTCTCATATATGGTACCCTATGAGGTGGGCCTCCAGTTATATAGGTGAAATGATTTGCATGTTGAAGGATAAATGTTATGTGATATATTACTAACCATGGTAATTTGAGATGGATAAATATATTAAGTCTCTTCTAGACACTAGCCATATTTAGAGTGAATTACTTTAGCATATGACCTTATGGTATGAGAGTAATATAGTATGATTGTAACATATGACAATTAATCTAAGTATAATGTGCTATTATAGATAAATAAAGTAAACACACATAGTCCATGTAGAAAGATAAAAGATAAATAAATCAGAAATAAAGAGAAAATGAGAAAAAGAGAATTCGACTTGCCCATGCATATGACTAGATGAATTCAAGTTATGTTCGGGTACACAGGGTTCTCCCAAAAGACCGAACACCAAGAGTAGCCACTCACACAAACATATCACAGATAAATATACCAATATTTGTCACATGATTAAAACCCTCAAGAAGGAAACGGTCCATGACCCCAGCCAAATAGCTACTTGGAGAAATTTATTATGTAAAAGAAAGAAAGTTACATGAGCTTCTCATAATTGATCAACTCATCAAGGACCCTCCATGCTCTTTAAATAGATATCATGGACCAATCGGGTGTTAAGCCACATATCAATGGTAGGTATGATATAAGAGAAGTTGAACCGTCGGATCACTATATGTCTAGAACATATCGTGATCGTCAGATTAGAATATTTACAAATGCATACTAATGCATACTAAAGAAACACACTTTACCTAACTGATATATTTCACAAGTTGATCTTAACTAGATCCTAAGTGTCTAAATATCCTAACACCCCCCCTTAAGAAAAACTTGGGATAGGATTGAAGAATTTACAAAAGTGATACTATTAGGAGAAGGAAGGAGGCATTAGAGCCTATCCCCCCTCAAGGACACATTCCTGAACTCCATAATCAATGAGCCATTCATTTGAAGTAGAAGAAGAAGATGCAATATAAGAGTAACCAAAAGCACAAACTGCATGTCCATGAGAGGTAGATTCTGAAGGCGAATCTAGGCTGATGTGGTGCTTCTTCATTACTGCTTCCAAGGCTTCCATCTTCTTGAAACACTTAGATTCATCATGATTGTCATTCCCACAAAAATTTCAATTACGCTCAGTCTTCTTTCCTTTTGGCTTGGATCCTTTGTCATTTTTTAAAGAAGGAGTCGACTGAGAGGGTTTGGGACCCTTGTTTGGCTTATTATTGTGAAAATTCTATTTCTTGGGAGGCTTGGACTTGTGTTTCTGTTGGGACAATAAGGTTTTCCCAGATGTATCTGCATTGTTAATTATTCCATGATCAATGAACTTATCTTGCTCTCTAATTAAGGAATCACAAAAGGATTCAAGACTAGGCTCTTGATAGCTAGCTACATTCAATGATTCTTTCATGGAGTAAAATGTAGATACAAAAATAGATATGCAGGTCCAAGTTTGGAAAGAATATGATAAATACATTGTTTGTCTTCTTTCTTAATCTTTCATTCTTCACATAAGAGTCTAAGAGTTTTATACTTAGATAAATAGTCTTGAATGCATGAGAAATCACTTGTATTCAAAGAAATCAACTCATTCTCAAGTTGATGATCTCGAATTTCATTGTTTTTACCAAACACAAATTCCAATTTTTCCCAAGCTTTATCAGGTTCATCAGTTCCAGATATGTGGAATTGCAAATCAGTAGATATTGAAATCACAATCAATCCATGAGCTTCATCACATCTATTTTCTCATTTTATTTTCTTATCATCATCAGTGAGTTTTGTTTCTTTCCCTGAGGTAATTCTGAAAAGTCCCCTACTCCTTAGAACATCCTCCACACGAGATTTCCATGAGAAGTAGTTAGAACTAGTAAGTATACTATCACAAGGGGCGGCCATACTTGAAAATAATCGCTGAAAGAATAGAAACTAACTTCCTGGATGCAAAGAGCTCAAAAAATTAGGCTGTTTAAAAAAAAAACAACACCAAAAACTAATTCTGAATGATGAAGTTATGCTTGAACAAGGAAAATGTTGAAAATGTCCCCAATAGTGATGTGGCAAATATTAACTTAACCAACTAAAAAAAAAGAACCCCTCTCTTCCCAAGATCAACCTTTGACAATCACTTTACAATAAAGTTGCTTTTAAGTGAATCACTTTTGTAGAACAAGTGATGTTCACTTTTACAATAATGTTACTTTAAATAGTGCGGCACTAATTAAAAGACTTAAGTGAATCCCTTTTTATTTTATTTTATTTAAGTGAGATGCACTTTTACAATAAAGTAACTTGAAAATAGAAATTGCATGCACTACAAAGTAGCTTAATAAGACTTAAACTCAAGACTTATTAAGGAAAAAAGCAACTTTGGACCAAGTGAGATAAGTTTAAACAGTATGTAAAAGAATAGAAAGAGGAAGGGGGATTTTTTTTTAAACTCTTCTTTCTCGTTCGTTGTTTTTGCCTTTTTTTTCCTGCAAATCACAAAAAAAATGAAAAACAAAAACAAAAAAAACTTTTCCACTCTATGGGGTTAGAACTTGGTTAGCTTACCTGAAAAGTATACGTTTTCAAGTTTTCTTTTTGTTTCTGATTCACCGTGATCACACAAGGTGCACAACAAGGAGCATACGTAGACAAAAAGACAAGGAAAAAAAATTTCCCTTCCTATTTCTGATTCGCCGCGATCACGCAAGGTGCACAGCATAGAGCATACATAGCCAGAGAAGGAAATAGTTCGAGACTAAAACAATAAAAATATAATAATAAAACTGGAAAATATGAGAGATTTAAAAAAAATCAAATCTGTCACTATAACATTATACCTTCAGATTTGCCGAATGGGTGTTTCTGGAACAAACAGATATAGTTTTCGATGAAATTAAAACTATTTCCCAATGGAAATGGTGCTCCAGATGTAATGCAATAGCTTCCCCAGCCACAAATGGACAAAAAATCCAAAACCAGAAACCCTTTCAAAGTTTCAGCAACACCGGTTCTAGATCTTGATCACAAATGAAAAGAGACTCTTCATAAACGCTCAGATACCATGGTCGGTTACATAGGGTACTCGCAAAAGACTGAACACCAAGATCATCCATTCACATAAACATATCACAGATCAATACACCAATGTTTTTCACGTGGTTAAAACCCTTGAGAGGGAAATAGTCCACGGCCCCAACCAAATAGCTACTTTAAGCAATTTATTATGCAAAAGAAAGAAAGTTACATGAGCTTCTCATAATCGATCAACTAGCCAAGGACCCTCCATGCTCTTTAAATAGAGATCATGGAGCAATCGGGTGTTAAGCCATTAATCAATGGTAGGTATGATCTAAGAGAAGTTGAACCATTGGATCACTGTATGTCTAGAACATATTGTGACCATTGGATTAGAATATTTACAAATGAATACTAATTCATACTAAAGAAACACACTTTACCTAACGGATATATTACACAAGTTGATCTTAACTGGCTCCTAAGTATCTAAATATCCTAACAAGTTATAAATATGTAGTTATAAAGCTTCAGTTAATAATGAATTCCTCAATCAATTCTTCACTTAAAGCATCAGTTGAAATATTAATGTATGTAATCGGTTAATTAAAGAAGACCTCAATGATCACTCGAGTGTAAATTAATCAACATGATTTAGTTACTAATAGTTTACTATGTGTTAAAAAAGAAGGACTAGTTAACTAAGGTATTTATACTTTTGTTAAAATAAAATATGACACTTAAGTTAATGAAAATATGACAATTCAATTATAAAGTTCTTGCATGATGACACTTGATTTAAATCACTATGACACTTATGTTATACTATTAACTAAGTGATATAACATTCAGTTAGATGTAGATTTCACTCCAATATCAGTTAAGCCTCAATTAATGTCAAATATGAAAGCCATGGCACATTAGTTGTGCACGAGGATGATTTCAATGTACATAATTATTATTCCAAGAAGGAAATTCAAAATTGTAATGCATGGGTGCATAATTCTCATGCAACCATTCACCCTAGTTTGCATGGTCGTGTTTTAGGTTTGTTATTAATGTGTTGGGCACATGGCAAGTTATCACAATTTATCTATCTTCTCTATTTCTTAGTGTTCTTTCTTGTCTAGAACTTGGGATGCTAAAAACAATTTGATATGTTTGTAAAATACATTCTCTCCAATCTATAATATTATATTTTGAAGAATTGTTGGGTTTTTCCTCCTCTATATTTTGAGGGTTTTCCTAGGGTACATCTTGTGTTGTGGATGAATTATTTTTGTGATTGAATGTTCAATTATTCTATTTTTCAGTATATCTGTAATTAAAAGTTTTAAAGTTCAAAAAAGTTCATATTTTCTCAAACATCAACATGGTATTAGAGCTCAGGGCTTGAAGGAACTGAGTCTATAGAAACCAATAGAATATTATGTAGATTCCAATGAGTTGAGAAATGTTTTGAAGAACTTGGCATCGATCTCAGTTTGATTGGAAGACCGTATTGAGGATACTTCCAACTTAAACACTTGGAAGGCGAGGGTTTTAAACATATTCTAGAACACGACTTAGATACCTATGTATCCATTATGGTATAGGATACTACCACCAATGCATGGCGAGTCAACTTCAATAAGAATCAAGATAAGGACAAAAGATAACATCTGATTCAGTTAAGGACAATTTGATGTCCGTGATCATTCCGATGAATATTTCTAAGGAGTGTTTTGATACATTAATTACCCTATATGAGAAGAATGCCTAGGTCAAAAGAGGGATTTGATGAATAAGCTCTAGAACCTAAATATGGAGAAGGATGAATCTGTGGAATCATTCTTCACTAAGATTTATCAAGTAAGAGATCATCTTGCTAGTACTGGAGTAGTGACAGATGAATATGATCTTCTACGAAACTCTATTTATGGTTAGCATATGCATGGGATACATTATTGGTTGCGGTAAATGACCAAGAGGAGCAACCTAACTTTGAGAGGTTGTGGCATGAATACCTACAAGAGGAGGGGTGAATCTATAGAAAGTTAGTGTGCACCAAGGAATAAAATATTTTCCTCATGGAAAGAATGACAAAAGGGAGGAAACCATTCTCTCCAAATTTATTTCATTCAAAGAAGAAATATTTCAATAATTATTTTGACAAGTTGAAGGTTAGGTGATACCTTTTCCAAAAGAAGGGCCATTGTGCAGGATAGTCCCATGCAAAGAAGAAGAATAAAGAAAAGTTTCATGTACTAGAGTAGAAGAATAAACCTCTCAGAAGAACTCACATGAGGAAAAATATGATGACCGTTTGAATGAGTATTTCCTGTAGTGAAGAAGAGAATTTTCTCTAGTTTGCATGGGGCTCTAATTTCCCATGTAGAGACTCACTACCTCTTGCATGAACTCAAATTTGAAAGTGAATAGATAAGAGCAAGACCGAGGGATTCTAATAATATCCGCAAGGAAGAAGAGATCAAGGGGGATCCCACAAAAAATAGTAAAAGATAGGTATTTTTTATAATCTTGTATAAATCAAATCTAAAGGCTTTTGAATGTATTTCATTACTGTTATATAGAGATCTACATTCCTAGAATTAGGAATAATGTTATGGTATAACATGATTAAATCATATTTTATAATATTTCTTTTATTGGCGATTAGTAGAACTCATGAAGTACATGTTATTATTAATTAAAGAAGAATGCAAGGTTGCATAAAAATTACATGAGATTAGAATGGGGTTATGGTGAAATATTGGTTAATATATGTGCATAATTGTGTGAATAATTTCTAGTGCATTGAAGTATTCATGTGAAATAATTCCATGTTCATGTAAATGTTTTTTAACCATTAGAATAAATGTGACTTGTAGAGAAAAATCATATGTCTTGACCTACAAGAAAAAAATTGGCATGCATTGAATGTTGAGTATTTTTTATGGCTGATACTGAAAGAGAGAAGGAATCTCTAAAGTGGGAAGATTCTAGGAGCGATTGAGAGGTTCCTATGTTTCTATGGGTGTTAGTGTTTGATAAAATATGAAGATAATTAAACTTTAAACTTTAATCCACAATTACAATGCAGATAGATCTCATCAATAATCCAAATACATAAATAAATCAAACCATAGAAAACATGATGTACCCTAGGAAAACCCTCCACTGATTCAGAGGATAAAAAATCCAACAAACAATATTATAGTATGATTAATAATCAACAGAGACTGATTACAACAAAATAGCAGATTGCTTGATCAAAGATCACAAGAGAGGAGAGATCAAATGGAACATTGTACCAGTATTTCCAGGTGCATATTACTTTAATAACAATCCAAATTCAGTCATACAAAGAATGTAGAGAATGGTTGCATGATTCATTAACTTGTTAATGTTGAAATTATTTCAACTTCAACCTTATGCCCCCATATACTTGATTCCAAGTTGGCACTTCATAATTATCTCCCACAAGGAAGATATGTGCCCTCCATTGATTCATTGAGTTGAACTGCCTCTAATCGAGTTGTTAAATGATTGAACTAAATGGAACTGCATATAACTGAACAAAACTAAATGTAACTGAATAGAACTAAATGTAACTGAACATAACCGAATGTAACTAAATAGAACTGAATGTAACTGACCAAAACTGAATGTAACTAGTGCTTCTCCATCGGTGTCGTATTTAAAAACCACTTGCATAAATTAAGAAGTGTATTCCTAAATTAACTAAAACATTGTTTATCACAACCAAGACTCAGATGATGTATTATTAATTCGAGTTCACTTGGAGGCATACATGGGAAATTCAAATTTTTTCTCTAACTCTGTTCTCATATTAATTATCTATGCATGGTCCATATGTGTTTCATTAATTAATCATATATATCATATCATATTCATAAGAATTGTTCCAAAACTATGATCATATGTACTACCGTGGGTCATATATTCATATGCTAAAGTAAATCACTCTAGGGGTATGTAATCGCTAAAGGATACTTGTAGCACCTATTGACCATGGATAGCCATAGATCACATAGTATATTCTCGAGACTTAATGCAATATAACTCATTTTTAATTGATATAAGACCAGTCTTGATTCAACACAATACTCTTGAACTTAATACAACATAATTTTGAACTCAATACAACACAAGTATCCTACCTTAATACAACATAAGGTCATAATATTAATACAGCATAAGATCCCAATAGAAGCATCTCTCCCAAATAGGAAAAGGCCCTAGCTCAATACAACATAAATTGTTTAACTCAATACAACATAACTTAGTGAACTTAATACGACATAAGTTCCATGGAGATGATATGAACCTAATACGACATAGATTCTGGGCTTGATACAATACACGTCTCATGGGAATGACTCCCGAAGTTGTACTATCAACACTCAGCGAGGGATACATTCTCTTCCATACTATTGATCCTAGTTTTGTTATCATTTTTGGAAATTAAATTACCCATTCAAAAATATGTTTTATTATCTTTTTGCATATTTTATGTCACGCATATCACTATTCAGCTCAGGTAGTACGAATTTAAGGTTTATATAAAATCCATTTATTATTATCATTTTATGATTTTATTAATTAAAATTGACATTATTGAAGCACATTTGATATATTAATTGATTTGTATATTTTTTTGCATGTTATATAATCTTTTTGGGACAAATTAATAACAAGTAAGCATTCATCTTGCCATGCGCACAACACGTCCAGCTCGACGTCCAGCTTGTCATCCAGCTCGTTGCGTGAAACTCGTTGGTAGTTTTCCAGATGTTAAAATGTGTTACTGCAGACTTTAGTCTTGAAGTGCACCAGCAAACAGACATTTCGTTCGTCCTATATCTGCACCCAAGATATCCAACTCATGGTCCAGCTTTTTTTTCAGCTTTCTGTCCAGATTGCTAACCAGATTGCGTGCTGTTGAGAATTGATTTTCGGCATTAAAATGTGAAATAGTTTTGCAAACGACCTGTTTTCAACACGTCCAGGTAATGAAGCTTGAATTCTAGATAATCCACCAGCTTGTATCCTCCTTTGTCGACACCTCACCAATAGACCACGCATTGGGTTGATGTATTTGCCCGCGTTCTAGAAAACTCGCCCGTGCGTTCTGATCTATTTGCCACCAGTTCACCTGTTCTGCTAAGGAAGGAGCCATGCGCCACCTCTGATACCATTTGCAATGGAGAAGGACACTGTGTGTACACTGTCCAATGAAGATAACCAAACTCGTGCTAAAGAAGGGAAGATCTTGTGCATTGGCCTGCAATTTGTTAAATGCCTTTATGATCAACTAAATTTAGAGAGCAGTCGACCACTAAAGGGTCGACTTGTTCATCTCTGTAAACAATTATATATACCAACCTCTACGTCAGAGCTCAACTAGTTTTTTTGCAGTTTTATCAGTTCATGGTTTGATTTTTTCTTGAGCACATTCCATTTATGTTCTATCGTTTGAATAAAGAGTTGTATGCTTTGCTATTGACAATTGCGTTTGAGTAGAAGTTAGTCAGGAACCACCTCTGATTGCTAAGAGGGCCCCTCATCAACCAGAGGTTTCTTTCCTTTTCTTGTTTATTTCTTTCATATTTTCTGTTGTAGTTAGTTTTGTTTCTAGTTAGTTTTATTATCTCTTCTTTTTGTAATGCATTTTATTTCCAGAATTAAATAACAAGATTGCATGCATACTTTTCTTTTGAGTTTACTTTTAGTCATTTTATTTCCAGTTTACTGTTCAGTTTATTTACAAGCAAGTAAAATAGATTGCTTTTAAATTCAGTTCTGTTTATTTCCTTTCTATTATAAGTTATCAGTTATGCAATTTAAATTTTAGTTTGTTTATTAACATGCAATGGTTTCTTTATGTTCATGAATTTGTTTAAGTTCATTTCACTATTAAATTTGCTTAATAAGTAGGCTTACTTATTGTCTTTATGTATGACATTTGCATCTACTCAAATTCAATTGAAGATTAGATCATTTAGGTTAATTTCCATCATTTTAACTGTGCAGACTTTCATTCAAACAACTTGTTTAAACTGTCATCCATCCACCCCTTTCATACCTACAGTTCAGTTTGTCATTCAGCCCATAGTTTCGTTTTTAGTGTTTTTAATGTGTTTTGAGATTGTTCTCAGTTCTGTTTCCTTAATGTTTGAAGTATGCTTTGATTGATATAGTTAATATTTTTATTTAACATTGACGTTAAAGTTAGAGTGTTTTAGGTTATTTATTAAAGTTTGATCATTTTCTTTACTTTTTTTCACCTTGAACATGTTTTGAACTGTGTTATGTTTTGTTTCTTGAATTTGTTTCTGATTTCTTTTTACCAATGTATTGTTTTGTGTTTATGCCTTTGGATTGATTTATCCTTTGCATGTAAAATTCAGTGTTATATGTGTTACCCTTAATATGTTTTTAGGTTGTTCCTTTTTCATTGTGTGATTACTGAAAGAGATTTGTAGGAAATAAGTCAAAGACATTCCTATTAAGTTTTCTACTTGTTTCTTTCTATTTAATTTTCTTTATTAAGTTTTCTAATTGTTTATTTTATTAAGTTTTCTACTTGCTATTAATTAGGTTATCCTTGCATCTTAGTTTCCAATTTAAAGATTAGTTGTTAATAGTATCATTTTCAGTTTAAATTTATTTACTTATAGAATAAATCATCAATTATTTAGTTTAATATTTTGTTCCAGTTTAATTAATTTAATGATTGAATTCTTAGGAGTTTGACTCGGTTTTTCATTTTGAAATATCTTTCGATCTTTTGTTTGTTAAAATATTTCCACGACACCATAGGAACCCCTCTGCCTTCGCATATATTTTGTGTCAAATCTAAGCCTACCAACCCCGGTCGATAATTAAAGATTAGGTGAATTAATCTAGACATTATAACACCCAACACTTCCGGGTGTCATTGTCGGGGAGTTGTTCTATAAGCTAAAGTAGAAATATTTATGAAGCTTAGCAATTGGTTGGTGGGGGGGGGGAGTGGTAAGATGAGAGGTAAGAACCTGCGCATCTGTTATAACAACCCCCCCCCCCCAAAGCCAGCAACAGTAGTAGCATAGATTTTATTTAGTTTAAATTTTTCCATGAGCAGACTTAGAGATCCTCATGGTAGATTTGTTAATACTGGAAAAATTATTGAAATACCTACTAACTACCATAGAGGATGTAATTCCCAAACTACTAACTCACCAGAAAGGTATCGAAAGACACCTATAGGAAGTAGTTCTACCCTGAAACCTAAGGAGAATCTCTTAGAAGATCTTATCAAGGAAGCCATAGAAGGCGAAGGAACCTTGGAAGAAGGTCCTAAGGTCCTCGTTCCTGAGGAAGTTCAATAGGATCAGCCACTAGAAACCTCCAACCCTCTACTAGTTTCGAATCCAATTAACACAACTTTTTCACTAGTAGGAGATCCATTTCGTTGACTTTGTTGATCCTTCCCAAGTAAAAGCTCTATTTGGAACCTCAGAAGATCCAGTCATCCCACAAATTGAAACTTCTACAGTAGAACCTACTATCCCTCTAGGATTCAATAAAAATACAGTTGATCAAAGGAAGATATCTCCTAAAAAGGAATGTTGGGACACCCCATTATCACCTTGAAAGGAGCCTCCTAGGTATATCTACGTTAAGAATCCAACTTATATGAAGAGACGAGGAGAAAACGAAGATTATGATGACATTATAAATGATCAAGGAGAAGGGGAAAATCAAACCGAGGCTACCTGCAGGTTCCCTATTCTAGACATGATGCAGGATGTAACTATGAAAAACATCCCTCCTTCCTCCTTATCTACTTTCTATGGAAAAAGTAATGAGGACCTGGAAAAATTCCTGTTCAAGTTCAATATCCTTTGTGGGAGCCATAATTATCTACAATATTCTCACAAACTAAATCTCTTTCCCGCTACACTAAAACATTCCACCTTAAGATGGTTCATGGGATTATGAGAATTCACTATCAGGACTTGGGACGATATGAAAACTTCATTCTTACGAAAATATCAAGAGTATTGCAAACCTAAGGACTCTCAACATGATATATTCAAGATACAACAACTTGAAGATGAGAGCCTGGAGGATTATCTTGAAAGGTTCATTTATACATTACATAAATCTAAATATAATGACCACTGAGAAGATGCAGTACATACACTTTTCCTTAAGGGGATCTCCGAGGACTTGTTAGAAAGTCTTAATCTCATGGCATCTGGAGATATTTCTCATAAATATTTTGCACAAATCGGTGAGATGTGTAAAAATTATTCTAGGAGTAGGGGGAAAGTTGCGAAATAATTTCAAGATCCTTTTAGTGGAAATGTAAGAGGAGACATTCCTAGTTCAGGTGGAGTTACAAGAGTAGAGTTAGGAAACCTGTTGGAGAATTTCAAAACTGATATCTTAGGAGCAATGGGTTCTCAACCAGATGCTTTACAAGCCAAGAAAAGGAAGGATGAAGAATGAGTAGCAATGAGTATCTTTTATCCAATATGTATAACTAAACATCCCCAAAAAGAATGTCCATTAAACAACATCTCTGTATGTCACATCTATACAGAAGAGCATCGAACAGATAAATGCCTATCCTTTCCTGGGTTGCAATCCATCTATAAGAGTTGGGATGTAGCTAAAACATCTAGGAGGATTCCTT
The DNA here is from genome assembly GCA_001517045.1 of Pseudotsuga menziesii. Taxonomy (NCBI): domain Eukaryota; kingdom Viridiplantae; phylum Streptophyta; class Pinopsida; order Pinales; family Pinaceae; genus Pseudotsuga; species Pseudotsuga menziesii. The sequence goes on along the minus strand of LPNX010813719.1, from coordinate 77,290 downwards.
GGAAACCTAGAGATCAACCAGCATATCAGAACTTTCCACCGCAACCTCCACTCTATTATCCTCTATATCAACCACCTCAACAATGGAACAATTCAAGTTGGTAGAATTGACCACCTCAGTACCTTCCTCCTCAATTTCCACAACAACAATATTGGTCACAAGGATGGAGAGGAAAACCATATCCTCATTCACACCCTGTACCTGCACCTAATCATCCTTATCCTCAGCATCAACCAAATTTCCAACGAATTTCTCCTTGATTTGTACCTCCAGTTCCTTTTATCACACAACAACCTCATCACTTTCAGAATGCAAATCCTTCCCGACCAACATTATTACCTCCATAACTGATACCTAACCCTAATAATAAACCAACTCAAGCTCTTAACAGCATTGAGTTTCAAACTCTCCCATCATATCTTATTTCGATTGTACCTGTACATGAAATTCAATTACGATCAGGAAGAGTTGTGAATGATAAACCCAATTCATCAGTCATCATTCATGAAGCAAATGAATGAAATCATGAATGATGATATTTTGGGGGATGTGAACATTCCAAAGGTTCCAATACACACCCATCCTCCGCAAGAAACTATTCAGGAGCAAAGATTTCCTCCATTTCCAAAAATACTAGTAATAGAAAAACCTGTAGTTCATTCGAAGTACAACATTTTGAATGAATTAAAGAATATCTGTATTAAAATCCCTCTATCTCAAGCTATCAAAGGCATACCAGTATATAGTAAGGCAATAAAGGAGCTATGTATTAAACACCTAGGAAAGAAACAAAATGACCCTCTCACAATTCATTTTATAGGAGAGATGTCTGAATGTATGACAGGTCAGTCCCGGATTGCAAAATATACAAATCCAGGAGCCCCAATAGTGACTGTATTTATAAACACCACCCCCATAGAAAATACATTAATCGATTTAGGATCCACCATTAACATGATGACCACTGCAGTTTTAGAATTTCTACAGTTAGGACAATTTCTCCAACCTACTCCTTCCATCCTAGAACTAGCAGGCCGTACTACGGTAAAACCTACTGGAGTCCTAGATGACATTGTTGTATTAGTAGCCTCATGGGAATACCCTATCAATTTTATGGTCATATAATCAAAGGATCCTTCTAAAGGGAATCCTATTATCTTAGGAAGACCATGGTTAGCTACCGCAAATGCTTTTATAGGATGTAGGGATGGATAAATGACTATTTCCAATGGGTTGTCCACACAAAGACTTATTTTATACCCCCCAACACAACCAATAACTGAAAATTCATGGTGGTTAAATTATTATTTCGGGGATGAAGACTTTGATGATATCTCCCTTCCTAGTGATTTCTCTTGGGGACTTTATGAGAAGACAACTAAGAATGTATTAAACCAGTTTGTTTCTTCAACAACCTGTATAGATTTCTCTTAGTCTTTTTCTCCACTCGATCAGATTTTTGGAGATAAGTTTCAAGAGATAATGGCCTTTTCCATGTTTATAGAGACACCTTGTGTCTTCACGATTGAAGAGCATGCAATACCATATACCATACCTTGTGAGGTTGGCCCTGAAAAATTTCTACATATAAAGGCAGGATTAAGTGAAAACCAAAAAGCACAACTACTTAAAGTTAGTAAGAAACAAGCTGGAGCATTTGCATGGGAATACACTGATATGAAGGGTATACACCCTAACACCTATATTCACCATATTTATATGGATCTAAGCATGTCACCTGTAAGGAAGCCATAGAGGAGGATGAATCCTGCTCTAAAGGATATAGTAAAAGAAGAATTACCATTAGAGGAAATTTGGGGTCTAAAATGGGCCTTATAAGAAAACATGCCAAAATAAGTTTTTGTGAGTTGGAATTCAAGAACCAATATAATTTCAATAAAATAAGTCAACCATAATGGTTGAATTGGCATATTTGTCATTAAAAAAACCTACTTTTTTGTTCATATTTTTGACATATCTCATTGTGTTTTTACTCAAATTTCGATCGGGAGAGCTCGTTGGATGTGGAATTTGATTCTGCATCCAACGAGTACCCACACCGCATACTTTTGATGGACCCCGCTACCCCAAAAACAAGAAATACCTGAAAAAAATGTGATGATGTCATCATCACATTTTTTTTCAGGTATTTCTTGTTTTTGGGGTAGCGGGGTCCGTCAAAAGTATGCGGTGTGGGTAATCGTTGGATGCGGAATCAAATTTCGCATCCAACGAGATCTCCCGATCGAAATTTGAGTAAAAACACAGGGAGATATGTCGAAAATACGAACACAAAAAGTAGTTTTTTTCTTTCTTCCTCCAAAATTAATTAATATTATTTTATTATTTTAACCATTATTTTATTATTTTAACTATTATTTTATTATTTTCCTTAGGAGGCCCATTTTAAACCCCAAAATTCCTCTAATGAAAAACTCCTCACTATTGGTTTCATCTATCCTATCTCCGATAGTAAATGGGTATCTCCTTTAGTAGTAGTCCCAAAAAAAGTCATAGGGAAATGGTGCATTTGTGTTTATTTTAGGGATCTAAAAAAAGATACACTTAAAGAATACTTTCCTTTACCTTTTATTAATCAAGTATTAGATACTATGTCAGGTAAATAGTATTTTTCCTTTCTTGACAGGTATTGTGGTCACAACCAGATTTTAATAGCACTTGAAGATCAAGACAAGACCACTTTTACATGTCGTTGAGGAACATATGCTTATCGAGTTTTTCCATTTGGCCTATGTAATGCACCTACCACTTTTCAGCGAGTAGTCTTAGGAATCTTTTTCAATCTTATACATGACTGTGTGGAGGTATACATGGATGATTTTACAGCCTATGGTAATACTTTTCAAGAATCCCTTGACAACCTTGAGAAGGTCTTGATCTGATGTCAAGAAACGAATTTATCCCTTAGTCACGAAAAATGTAAAATGTTACTGATAGAAGGTATAGTTTTAGGATACCATGTTTCCTCCCAAGGAATTAAGGTAGATCCTGCGAAGATCGAAGTAATTGTTGGCCTTCCCTCTCCCAAAACTTAGAAATAGATAAGAATATTTCTTGGTCATGCAGACTATTACCATCATTTTATGGAAAAATTCACTAAAATAGCTGCACCAATGTTTAAGTTGTTTACAAAGGACGTAGAATTCCAGTGGACGGAATCTTGTCAAAATGCTTTTGAAATCCTAAAAGCTAAACTATCGGTGGCACCAATACTTATGGGTCCTAATTGGTCCATTCCTTTTCACATATCTACCAATGCCTTTGATATGGCCATAGGAGGAGTCCTCGGCCAAAAAGAGGGACAAGCACCTTATGCCATTTATTTTATTAGTAAGAATTTGACTCTTGTCGAACTTAATTATACTGTAATTGGAAAAGAATTTTTGGCAATGGTTTATTCTATTAATAAGTTTCATCATTACATTATAGGTTATGAATTTTTTGTGCATACCAATCACTCCGCCATTAGATTTCTAATGAATAAACCAATCACCAATCGTAGAGTGACCCGGTGGCTTCTTTTATTGCAATAATTTAACATTACCGTTATTGACCGATCTGGTAAATAAAATCTAGTAGAATATTTCCTTTCCTGTATTCAACATGAAGACGATACTAAACCAGTTGACGACACTTTTACTAACGAACATCTATTTGCTATATTTATTCAAACCCCATGGTTCGCAGACTCTTGCCAATTATTTAGCAACTGGGAAAATACCAAACCATTTGTCCCCACATGAGAAGTGTCATATTATAGTTTAGATTTCCAATTATTCTTCGGTTGATAATGATCTCTTCCGCACTGGTCCAGATCTTATTATTCGACGATGCATGCGGGAGGATGAAATGGCATACATCCTCCATGCATGCCATGATCAACCATATGGAGGACATTTTTCTGATAAGAGGACGTCATACAAAGTCTTACATTCTGGTTATTATTGGCCAAGCATTTTTAAAGATGCTTCTAAATATGTCAAAGGATGCGATAGTTTCCAAAGAATGGGTAGACCTATGTCATCTGATCAAATTCCTTTACAACCCCAAGTCATGATTGAACCCTTTAAGAAATGGGCTCTTGATTCTGTAGGACCAATTTCTCCCATGTCTCATAAAAATAAATATATTTTAGTTTGCATGGGCTATGTCACCAAATGGGTAGAAGCTAAAGCTTTGTTTAGAGCTACAGGGAAATCAGTGGTAGAATTCATATATGAAGAAATATTCACCCGATTTGGTGTACCTAGAGAAATGGTCACATATCAAGGTGTTACAGCTGATTTTACCAAACATGGTAGATCACATATTTATGGCCATCCTTGTCCTTCTACAGACTCTTTGGACTATGAAAAATTTAAAAATTTGCATGAAATAGGAAGAGGAGGACATGAGGAGTTGCCTAGATGAAATGGTGTCGAATTTCGTCGGACGATGCTCCCGAAATTCGCGTTGGAAGTTTTGAGCTCAAATGGATAAAAATTTCAAATGATATGGAATTTTTGAATTTTTTACTATTTATAGATTTTTTTTGAAATTTTTTACCCACTTTCTATAGTTTTGACCATTTTTTACCATTTTGGACTAATTTGATGATGTAGGAGTCCGTTTTGAACGCAGTTTGACCATGGTTTTGACCCGTTTGTGTCTATTTTAGGTATTATGTCTAAACTGGCATATAGGTTATGTTTCACATTCATTTTCAGTTTACATGACCTTATGACCGTTTCATTATAACCTTAGGTACAAAACCATTCTATCTTGTCATGGAACCTTCTTGTTGCTTTTAGAAGTGACATGATGTGAATGGTAGAGCTTGACCATACATTGGTACCCTAGTTAGCTCCTCTTTTTCATTTGGTGCCCATGCTAACATTTTTCCTTTAGGGTGTGGGAGTCCTTTGTATAGTATCATCATGAATTTATGCAAGAACCTTATACTCCTCTTGATCATTTTACTGGCCTTTTCCCCAGGACTCCCTTATGTCAAGTTGTAATTGCATTATCATGAGTTTTTCCTGCCTTATTGAGCCTTATGCCAGCTTCCTTGACTTTGATTATCACCCATATAGCCCGATATTGTCTCATGTCTAGCCACACAAAGCCATTTTATATATCTTTTGTAGCTTGATTCCCCATTTTTTCTGGGAGGGGACTTTCCCCCAAGTGTCGTTATCCTACACATGTTTCCTTGCATTGAGCATAGGTATGTTCCACTTCTTGGAACTAGTTTTTTTCGCCCCTTGACACTCGTCTCCTCCTAGTCTATAACTATAAAGCACTTTTATTCTTTTTCAAGCTTTTCAAAATATTTGAAAAAGTCCAAAAAAAATTAAAAAAACCAAAAAGACGGACAAGAAAAGATGTTATCTTTGGCAGTGGTCGAGTCATGTCACCTTCGAACAAAGAATTGTATATCACATCCATTGGTTGGGTTAATATTTTGAATTTAGGAGTTGTACTCTTTTCTCTGAGTTTATTTCCACCGACTGGTTAAGCTTCCAGTCTGCATGGAGCCTCTGTCGATGCCTCCTGTGTCGCAGAGATGTCCTAGTTTTGTATATCGAGTCTATGCTACCTCCATTCAGCCACCATTTTCCTTTATGCTCTTCTTCAAAGGAAGTTGAAGCCTGAGTCAGCCATTCCTCAGTTTTCTTGACTTTGCATGTTGGTCATTCCCGATACTATTACTGGTTCGTGCACATTATGATCGAGTCCTTCTACATTATATGGCTTTGCTGAGTACCTCATGTTGGATGATTGGGGACACCTTAATGCCCTCCTTCCAGTGAATTTCATCCCATCGACTTTAGATCATTTATTCTGGGATAGGAGTCTAGAGTCATTTTGAGTGCCTTGAGACTTGCAGTCATCAGTGGCAGGTTCTCTCACCATCGACAATTTTGGGAATAAATCAATGTCCTCTGATCAATGGATTCTTTCAAGTGTTCAACCTCAACACCTTTATTCACACTTGTTAGTTTGCACTCTAGTACCTTGATTCCCATTTCCATTATCGGTGGGTGATCTCACATCTGTTAACCGTATACATCAATGAGCGGTAATCAGATGATGGACTACTATGTTCGACCTTGACATAGTAGGACATGTGCTCGTAGCAGTATGTGTAGAAGACTTTCCAAATTGGTGGCATGACAAATATGCTACCTCCTTGATCGTGCCAGTGTTCATGATATTTTAGTTCTCGTGACTTGATTCCAGTGTATGTCAAATATATTCAGCCATTATGGAGATCTTGATCCATTGTATATCTTTAGCTTTCATGGAGATCATGATCCTTTGTATATATTCATCATGGAGATTCTGATATATCTATATTGTATGTGGCGATGACCACACATGTCATATTTTGTATCATGCATATTCATGGCCATTGTACTCTTATGTATCCAGGAATGCCGCATGTACTTACAGTCATATGCATATATATTTGTACTATATTGTTGGATGGTTGGTTCTTCCACCTGGTTCTTCATCACTCCACTTCTGGGATGTACTTATAATGTACTTCAACCATCAGATCACCCCTATGACCTCACACATTAGGAGGCATCTGTTACACATTAGAGGAAATTTCAACTCAAAATGGGCCTTTTAACTTTTATTCAAATTCCATGTCATCATGTGTTATCCAATGAAATTGATTTAAATTTGAATTACCGTATAGGTCTTAAACACCTTTTTAATATAAATTTGGGGATAGGTATCATAAACAAAACTACTTTTTTGTTTGTATTTTTGACATATCTCCCTGTGTTTCTACTCAAATTTTGATCGGGAGAGCTCGTTGGATGCGGAATTAAATTCCACATCCAACGAGTACCCACTCAGTATACTTTTGACGGACCCTGCTACCCCAAAAACAAGAAATACCTGAAAAAACGGAATGATGATGTCATCATTCCATTTTTTTTAGGTATTTCTTGTTTTTTGGGTAGCGGGGTCCATCAAAAGTATGCTGAGTGGGTACTCGTTGAATGCAGAATTTAATTCCGCATCCAACGAGCTCTCTCAATCGAAATTTGAGTAAAAACACAGGGAGATATGTCAAAAATACAAACAAAAAAGTAGTTTTTTTCTTTTCTTCCTCCAAAATTAATAAATATTATTTATTATTTTAACTATTATTTTACTAGTTCATTTTAGGAGGCCCATTTTGAGTTGAAATTTCCTCTAATGACTGATTTTACCACACATGGTAGATCACATATTTATGGCTGTCCCTCTCTCCTTGCAAAATCTTTGGACCCCATGGACTATTTTTTACCTTTGATGTTTCCATTATCATCCCTAAAAACATGCATTATTTTCCATACATGACTTTTAAACCCATTCTCGCGTATATACACGGATATGACCCTTAAACCTGCATACATCGGGATGTGTGCAAAAGGCCAAATAGTTTTGGAGTTTTCCTTGATGTGGATCCGAGTCACTTGTCTCTTGGCCTTCCATATGCCTTGAGATCGCTCAGATTTGACCTTCAATTACCCCATTGAAGCACTATATAAGGAACCCTTTGGATACATTGAAAGAGGAGGAATTGAAGAGCAAGAAAACTATAGTCCATTGTTGCCGTAGCTTGATTATACTTGAGTCTACATTCCTTTGTCCCTTGGAGCACTTTGTGTTCTTCCCAAGATTTCCTTTGTTTGTGATCTTTCTAGCAAGAGATGGAGCATTGAGGTGGTGGAGGCCCAGGTGGAAAACTCAATTTCTCTGATTCGCAGACGTGCCAACAGAGGTTGTCATTCTTGTAATCTCTGATTTATATTAATCAAAATTTCTTTTCATGTCCAATGATGTGCATTTAAATTAATATTGAATCCATGGATGCTTTTTATTGCTTATACATTATTGATTATATATGCTAGAGTAGGTCTAATACACTTATATAGCATGCTTGTCTTGTTTGTTGATTGTTAAGAGAGAAAATTGCTAACACAAGCGGGATTGGAAAAGCTCAATGGGGATCTACATCAACCATCTAGAATAAGGTATGTTTCGAGGTCCTTTAGTGTTAAATGTTTTATTTCTCTTGCATATGGGAAGGGATTTATTTCTGCGGTTACTCTATCTGTTGTGGTACCCCAATACATAGGAATTTTTCTCTGTAACATAAGGTATTCAATTTACTTCTAAATTAATGAAATAACTTACTACGAAATATGGCATCCAACATTGCAAATCTTCACCTTATCACCATCAGGCTAATGGTTAGGTAGAATCAACTAATAAAGTATTAGAAGCCATTTTAACTAAAACCATTCACTTACATCATAAGGACTGGGCAGATAGACTCCCAGAGGCTTTATGGGCCTATAGGATAACATGGAGAAACACTACCAGACATACCCCCTATGAGTTGGTGTATGGAAAAAAAGTCCTTTTACCTATTGAATTTCAAGTTAAAACCTTTTGTATGGAAACACAATTAGGCATTAATTTGGATGAAGCACAGAAACAACGAATATTGCATATTAACGAGTTAGATGAGATCAAACAAGATGCACTCCAAAGAACCATGCTAATTCAGAATCAATGAAATACATGGCATGATAAATTTATTAATCAAAAGCAGTCTAATACTTGATATTGGGCACTACTATTCGACTCATGGTTTAAAAAATTTAAAGAAAAATTAACTACCCGTTGGATGGGCCCATATGAAGTAGTTACAGCTTTTGACAATGGGCTAGTAAAAATTAAAAAAATTGATGGCTCACAAGTTTCCTTTGTAGTAAACGGACATAGACTAGACTTTATCATCAACCGACATCTAAATAGGATTTTATACAGAATGTCTTGCTTTAGAATGAAATGGAATTATTTGAAGGGGAAGCTATTCCTCCTCCTCCTGATCCTTGAAAAGTATTTTGGGTTATTATCACTTGTATATATGTAAATATGTTCTTGTTTCTTTGAATAAATAAGATTTATTTCTAATAGATTGTTTACAAGGGACTCTTTTTCTTTCTATTATGTCTTCATGAATAAATTGAATCATCTAGCAAGTGGTTTTGCAGTTTGATTACAAGTATTCTATCTCTATAAGCAGTTCATGGATTATTACTTGGAAAGGGAAGTATGTTAAAACACTCATCGGGTATCTTAACCTTTCTTTGGGTACTTTTTAAATCTACATCCTATAGTGAAAATTAAAAATTTATAATCCTCTGTATATCATACTTAACCAGCTCTTCTATGATTCATATGGTTTCTGGTATTTTGATTCAGACATGTATATTTCTAATTTACTCTTTTGAATAGTTGCTTGATAGACCTACTTTCATTAACATATTTTTTACATTCTCATCTTACACCTATGGATTACTAGTTCATCTTATACTTGTTATTAAAACTTGTCTCTCAAGTATTTTGGTGATAACTCGAGAGTAAGTGAAATTTTTGTCTGTGGGGAACATTACTTTTCTTTTATGAAGAAGGACTGTAAGGTTAAAGAACAACTTTAAGTTATTCTCTTTTGACATGATCTATGGTTATTTCCATTGTGGAATTACTTATAAGTTTATTTTACAAAAAAAAAATGAAATATGTGTTTAGCAGGACTTAACACGCTCTAGTACCAATTGGCTTCCATATATTTAATATCATTATACAAGGAAAACCCGCTGGATTACTAAATAGGCTTGTTAGCAGCAGGTAAATGCTAAGTAAAAACTTAAAACATGGAAGCTCGATAAATGCAAGTAAACCCGTCGGGCTACTTAACAGGATCGCTGGCAGCGAGACTATGCTTGCATGGTACCAAGGTAAACCCGTCGGGGTATTGAATAGGCCTACTGGCAACCGGGCAATACCTAGTAAAAGAGATTTGGTTAATGCAACACTATGCACATAGTTCGTAAAATAATGATAATATAAAGAAACATTAGAGGAAATTTCAATTCAAAATGGGCCTTCCAAAAATAATACAAATTCCATGTCATCATGTATTATCCAATCAAAATGCTTTAAAATTAAAAAAAAGGGATCACCTCTTAAACAAATTTTTAATATAAATTTGGGGATAGGTATCATAAAAAAACTACTTTTTTGTTCGTAATTTCGACATATCACCCTGTGGTTTTAGTCAAATTTTGATAGGGAGAGCTCGTTGGATGATGATTTAAATTCCGCATCCAACGAGTACCCACTCGGCATACTTTTGAGGGGCCCTGCTACCCCAAAAACAAGAAATACCTCAAAAAACATGATGATGACATCATCATCACATTTTTTCAGGTATTTCTTGTTTTTGGGGTAGAAGGGCCTCTCAAAAGTATGTCAAGAGGGTACTCGTTGGATGTGGAATTTAATTCCACATCCAATGAGCTCTCTCGATCGAAATTTGAGTAAAACCACTGGGAGATATGTCGAAAATACAAACAAAAAAGTAGTTTTTTCTTTTCTTTCTCCAAAATTAATAAATATTATTTTATTATTTTAACTATTATTTTATTAATTTTCCTTACAAGGTGCATTTTGAGTTGAAATTTCCTCTAATGATTTTTTAGAATTTATGAATAAACAAGTCACGACCAATTGTTTAACATGTCGTTTGAGAATGGCTGTAAGTTGGGTTTGACCCTGACTATCTAATTCAACACATATCTATGATGTCATTATCCTAGAAATGGGACCCATAGTTGTAAATCTCACATACTCTGGGTTAACCTTAAATATTTTGTGATGACAAGATATCTTTAAAATGAGGCATAGATGACTAGCTTTTCTTGGGGCATTCTTTTGGTTAAATTATTATCATTCAAGCGGTCTTTCTAAGCACTGTTATATTTTTCATGAATATACATATCTGAATCATTTCCATTTACTAGTTAGTTTTTTTTCTTATTTTCCTTACAAAATAATAAATAGCATGATAGAACTCTTGAATTTTTATTTCCTAAGACAATTAATTCTTCTCTCTTCTATGGCTTGAGGGCACACCATATCTTTGGTTTGGGGGGAAGGATTTGGAAAAATTAGACTGTTTTTACTTTTCATTATTTATGATAGATCTATTTATCTCTGACAAATGATAAGTGTTTTCAAGATAGTATAAGTAGTGGAACTTGATTATAACATGAAGCATATTTTTACAGCAAAGTCAACATGGAGAATCGAATGAAGGTCCAAATGAAATACCAAATAACGATATGAATAAAACATTGTAACATTATAGCACTTTTAATTAAAATTTCCTAACCAAATTTTGTTTTTTTGGCAAATAATTTGTACCTTCATGTGGATGCCTAGAAATTCTTCTTATCATTTCGTTATTGAAAACCTTATCCTCTTACCCAATCATGCATGTAAATTAGTAGATGACTAATTTTCTTGATTATAACTGTGATTTACACTTTTCATGTCATATGTTGAGCATGTTCAAATTTTTACTTTGGACATGGTTTAATTAATTTTAAAACCTTATGAATTTACTTACTTATGTATATGCCCGTTGCCGGCTCACGTCTCAAAATTCGCTATGACATTGTGATCTGTTATCTTTCTTTTTGCTTAGTGGGACCTGGCATTTCTCTGGTTTGGGGGAATGTTGATCCTATATTTGTTATCATTTTTGGAAATTAAATTACCCATGTAAACATATGTTTTATTACCTTTTTGCATATTTTATGTCACGCGGATCACTATTCAGCTCAGGTATGGATGAATTTAAGGTTTATATAAAATCCATTTATTTTTATCATTTTATGATTTTATTAATTAAAATTGACATTATTGAATCACATTTGGTGTATTAATTGATTTGTATATTTGTTTGCAGGTTATATAGTCTTTTTGGGACAAATTAATAACAAGTACACATTCAGCTTTCCATGCGCACAGCACTGTTGATGTATTTGTAACTTTGGAATGTATTCACTTGTATATCTTATGTATTATACCCCTATGTTCCTATCAAGAAGTATATGTAATGTAATTGAGTCATGTCATACCTCGATGTTCCTATCGGGAGAATCAATAATGTAAACAAGTCATGTAAAGTCATAGAGGGTAACCATCCTTATTGTTCAAGGGTTAAATTCCCCACAGTTTAGGGGCCCTCGTAAGTTATTTTCAAGTCAGGAATTAATATAAACAGAGAGTGAGCCTCTCTATTTATGACACATTCACTCACACTCAGTTGTAGCACATGAGAGAGAGAGAGAAGGATCTGGGATAAGAGAGAGAACAATTGTTAGAGATCATCTTACTGTGTTTGGGTTTTACTACTGCCATTGGTGCTTATTCCATCTCTAAGGAAGTTGCGGGGTTTTCTCCTTTATGGTTTCCAGGAGGAAAATATTTGTGTTTATTGTCTCTTGTGATTGATTGTTGTGCATGTTATTCTCTCAGATAAGATCCTAATATCATACTATCATAATTAATAAAAATCTAACATGGTATCAGAGCTAACCTGAGAAGAAGATACACGGTTCAGTTGCGGAAGCTAGGGATTCTTACTTTTTGGGTCTCTCTCCATAATCCATAAGTAGAAGGATATTGGCTTGAACCTCCATTGAAGGGCGCATCTTTCTGTCGAGGTAGAATCTGATTCTAAGCATTTTTCAGTTTTTGACCTACTACTACATCGAGAAATTAGGGCTTTTCAGTGAAGAGGAATTTTTGAGTGAGCCCAAGATAGGATTTCTTTCCTCCTCAAAATCGAATTTTAGAGACAAGAATCAAGGTTTTTGGTTGGGTCGAACTCCGGGAAAGTCAAACCCTAATTTGTCCTGCAACCAGAAAACCAGCACTGCAGAAGATCAGCTCCAGACCCAGTTTTCAGCTTCTCAAATTGGTAAGATCTAAATCTTTTGTATTTCCATTTGAGGTTCTCTATTAAGATGTCTCACCACACCAAGATTGATGAAAATATTGAGGGAGCTTATAACTTCTGAGCCTAGAAGTATAGGATCTCCCTGGTCCTGGAAGTAAAAGATTTGGACTCTTACATCAGTGAAGAGGTTCTAGTTCCAGAGGGAGATGAGGCTAAGGACTTACACAAAAAGAAATTGGTCATAGCTAAGAGGATTATTGTTGATTCGATGAAGGATCACCTCATAACACAGGTGTCCTCCCTAAAGACACCTAAGGTAATGTTTGATACCCTGACAAAGATATTTGAAGGAAAGAACATACACCGGAAGATGACTTTGGGGAACAAGTTGAAGAGTGTGAAGATCCAGAATGCGGAGACCATATAGTCATACTTTACAAGGGTCTCCCAGATCAAATAACAACTTGAAGCACTGGATGAAGAAGTAGAGAATACAGAAATTGTGATGATTACCTTGAATGGTCTCCCTAGGTCATGGGACTCTTTCATTCAAGGGATCTATGCTAGAATAAAGCTAGTCCCCTTTAGTAGACTATGGGAGGTATGCTCACAAGAAGAATATCGAAAAGTATCCCGAGAAGAAAAGATGGGAAGTGAAGATCAAGCTCTCATAGTACACTCTAATAAAAACAAAAGGGACTATCATCATTCTAAAGGTAAGAATCCTCACTTTAGAAAAACTCAACTCAAATGTTTTACTAGTGCCAGAAATTGTCCTAGAAACAAAAGAAACTCCCACAAGAAGAAGGACAAAAGAAAACATCATGCTCACACTGTAGAGGATGCTGATCCTCCTAGGAAAAGAGTCAAACAATAAAGTGAAGATTGTTCAAGTGATGAAGAGTATGTTCTGATTTCTTCCCTCATGGGAACTATCACACATGGAAGCAATGATTGGCTTATAGATAGTGGGGCTTCCAAGCATATGATGGGATTCAAAGAATCCTTTGTGAAACTATCCAAACACGAGTCACCTCACAAGGTGAAACTTGGGGATGACTACCAGTATCCAATAAAAGGTAGTGGTGAATCCTCCTATAAACTAGACTCTGGAAAGTCTATGAAGATGAAGGATGTATTATTTGTACTAGGACTAAAGAAGAATCTCCTCTCCATATCTGCATTGGATGCAAAAGGCATGAGGGTTGCATTTGTAGATGGCCAAGTCCTTATGTGGACAAATGGAAAGACTATAGATGACGCAGTTGTGATTCGAGAGTAAGAGGGAGGACTATACAAATTGAAGGGCCAACCAAAAAAATCTTTGGTCCATGACTCAACAGAGCCAAATGAACTTTGGCACAGAAGGCTTGCACATGTGCACTATAAGGCACTACCACTTGCAATAAAATTTGTTGAAGGTCTTCCAGAAATATAGACAAAACATGACGGTGTCTGGAAATGATGTGCGAAAGGAAAGAACACAAAGAAGAAATTTCCAATTAGCGAGAGCAAGGAAAAAGGAATATTGGAAATCATCCACTCCGATGTATGCGGTCCGATGTCATCTAGTTCAATGAGTGGGTATGTATACTATGTTTCTTTCATTGATTATTTTTCTAGGAAGACATGGATATACTTCTTGATGAACAAACATGAAGTATTGAGTAAGTTTGAGGAATTCAAAGCATTGATCGAGAACCACACAGAAAAGAAAATCAAGACCTTTTGATCAGATAATGGCATAGAATTCACATCAAATGAATTCGAAGAATTATGCAGAGATTCAGGGATTAAGAGGGAGTTGACAACTCCTTACAATCCACAACAGAATGAGGTTGCAGAAAGGAAGAATAGAATGATTATGGAAGCTGCAAGGGAAATGCTTCATGATCAAGATCTTCCCATGCATCTATGGGAAACAGTGTATGTACATAACCATACACCACATAGAGTACTCAAGAACAAGACACCTGGAGAATTATTTTCCAGTAAGAAACCAAAAGTCAACCATCTCAGAATATTTGGCTGTCTAGTATACATACACATTCCAAAAGAAAAGAGGACAAAGTTAGATCCTTTTGGAAAGAAGGGTATATTTGTGAGATATAGTGAAATCTCAAAATATTACAGGATATACTTCCCAGGATTCAAGATGACCGACATCAGCAGAGACATAACATTCGACGAAGACTCAACTTACAACAAATCTAGAAAGAGACTAGTCGAAGACTCTAAAGAAACAGAAGTACCTAGGATTCGAGACACAACCATGAATGATGCAACTCAAGAAGAAGATCGAGAAATAGAAAAACCACAGGAACATGTAGATCCACCCCAAGAGAAGAATCCTCACAAGAGGAAACTTGCATGGGTACGAGAGGCTATCCAAGGTGCAGAAAGATATGGGGATCCAGAAGATATACACAGAGAGAGGAAAAGAACTAGGTCCTACTTCGGTTATGTATCCCTATTATGTGACATCATTGATAAATAACCTTCCAATTATGAAGAAGCGACAAAAAAGAAAGAGTGAAAGGCTGCTATGATTGAGGAGTACCAGTTGATCATGAAGAATGATGTCTGGGATGTTGTTTCAAGACTAGAGGGGAAGTATGTTGTGACTTCCAATTGGATCTACAAGATCAAGCATGCTGTAGATGGTAGCGTAGAGAAATATAAAGCAAGATTTGTGGCTCATGGATTCTCCCAAAAAGAAGGAATAGATTATGAAGAAAATTTTGCACCTGTAGCTAGATACACTTCCATCAGATCAGTTCTTCCTCTGGCTACAGTAATGAAATGGAAGATAAACCAAGTGGATGGAAAGACTTCCTTATTGAATGGTGTAGTGGAATATGAAGTGTATGTGGAATAGCCACTCGGTTTTGAGACACATGACAGGGAGACTCATGTGTGTAAATTGAAGAAATCCCTGTACGGTTTGAAACAGGCACCCAAGACATGGTATGGTAGAATTGATAGTTTCCTATCCAATTTGGGATTTACCAAGAGTAAAGCAAATTCCAACCTTTACTACAAGGTTGAAGAAGGGAACCCAGTGATACTGCTACTGTATGTAGATGATCTTTTTGTAACAGGTGAAGATGGTTTGATTACTGATACGAAGAGGAAGCTTGCTGCTGAATTCAAGATGAAGGAATTAGGTATGATGCACTACTTTCTAGGCATGGAGGTGTGGAAAAATGCAGAGGGAATCTCAATGGGACAAGGGAAATATGGAGTAGATATCATGAAGAGGTTCGGGATGATGGGCTACAAGGCCATGACCACACCCATGGCATCAAACCTAAAGCTATTGAGTGATGCTTCATCAAATTTGGTTGATGCTATGATGTATCATCAGATGATTGGGTCCTTAATGTACCTGGAAAATACAAGACCTGGTATTTTCTTTGTTGTGAACACATTGAGCCAATTTCTGACAGATCCCAAACATGTTCACCTGATTGCTACAAAGCATATTCTAAGGTACCTGAAGGGTACAGTTGATTATGGGCTCAAGTATGAAGCAAATCAGAAGATTAACCTAGAGGGTTATGTGGATTCTGATTGGGCATGCAATGCCATTGATAGGAAGAACACTTTGGGGTGCTTCTTTACTATGGGATCAAGTGTGATCTCTTGGTTTAGTAGGAAACAATATTGTGTGGCACTAAGTATAGCTGAAGTAGAGTATGTTGCAGCTTGTTTGGCTAGTTGTGAAGTAGTGTGGTTGAGGAAGCTACTATATGATTTGTTTGATCTACAATTGGATGCTACTTGTATATATTGTGACAACCAGAGTTGTGTGAAGTTTTCTGAGAACCCGGTGTTCCATGACAAGTCGAAGCATATTGAGATCAAATACCACTATATTAGGAATATAGTGCAGAGAGGAGAAGTGAAGATCCAATATGTTGCGATGAACGAGCAGACAGCTGATGTGTTGACCAAGCCATTAACTAGAGTGAAGTTTGAGTACTTCAGGGAAAAGCTTTGTGTTCTCCAGATCGAGGTTTCATCTAAGTGGAAGTGATGAGTCCATGAGCCATTATGACATGGTGGTAGGTGGGGCCTCCCATGGTCAAATGTATGGGCTGAGCCATTTTGACATGGGAGTAGGTTGGGCCCTCCCATGGTCAAATGTAAGGGCTGAGCTATTCTGACATGGGGGTAGGCTGGGCCCTCCCATGGTCAAATGTAAGGACAGAGACATTTTGACATGGGGGAAGACTAGGCCCTCCCATGGTTAGATGTAAGGGCTGAGCCATTATGACAATGGGGCAGGATGGGCCCTCCCATGGTGGAATGTAAGGGAAGAGCCATTTTGACATGGTGGTAGGCAGGGCCTCCCATGGTCAGATGTAAGGGTTGAGCCATTCTGACATGGGGGCATGCTGGGCCCTCCCATGGTCATATGTAAGGGAAGATCCATTCTTACATGGGGGAAGGCTAGGCCCTCCCATGGTTAGATGTAAGGGTAGATCCATTCTGACATCAAGGCAGGCTGGGCCCTCCCATTGTCAGATGTAATGGTAGAGCCATTCTGACATGGGGGCAGGTCGAGCCCTCCCATGGTCAGATATAAGTGTTGGGAAGGCTTTTCTGACTGGGTCAGATATAAGTGTTAAAGAAGATGAATACCTACATGGAGGATAGGCCTACAACCAACATGAAAAAGTGTTGGATCTGTACAACTTCCTATGACGAGAAGAATTGAGAGATAACACCAGTTGATCGAGATGGCGGAAGCAGTAATGATGATGATCCAGTGATGATCTAGCTTTGATGATGATCCAGAGATGATCCAGTGATGGTGATCTAGACTTGATCTAGAGAAGAATACTTGTGCTGATGAATTATGTCAAGAGAATACCTTCCTAGATAAGAGGGAGTGTTGATGTATTTGTAACTTCAAAATGTATTCACTTGTATATATTATGTATTATACCTCGATGTTCCTATCAAGAAGTATCTGTAATGTAATTGAGTCATGTCATACCCCGATGTTCCTATAAGGAGAATCAATAATGTAAACAAGTCATGTAAAGTCATAGAGGGTAACCCTCCTTATTATTCAAGGGTTAAAGTCCCCACAGTTTCGGGGCACTAGGGTTATTAGACTCTCCTAGAGAAGTCGTCCCTGCTAAGTTATTGTCAAGTCAAGAATTAGTATAAATAGAGAGTAAGCCTCTCTATTTATCACACATTCACTCACACTTAGTTCTAGCGCATGAGTGAGAGAGAAGGAGTTGGGATAAGAGAGAGAAAAACTGTCATATATCATCTTACTGTCTTTGGGTGTTACTACTTCCATTGGTCCTTATTCTATCTCTAAGGAAGTTGCAGGGTTTTCTCCTTTATGGTTCCCCAAGGAAAATATTTGTGTCTATTGTCTCTTGTGATTGACTGTTTTGCATGCTATTCTCTCAAATAATATCCTAATATCATACTATCATAATTGATAAAAATCTAACAAGCACACCCAGCTCTACGTCCAGCTTGTCATCTAGATTAATACATGAAACTCGTTGGTAGTTTTCCATATGTTAAAACGTGTTACTGCGGACTTTAGTCTTGAAGCACACTAGCAAATAGACATTTTGTTCATCCTAGATCTGCGCACAGCATATCCAGCTCATGGTCCAGCTTATTGTTCAAATTTCCATCCAGATCGCTAATGAGATTGCGCATTGTTGAGAATCAATTTCATGCATTAAAATGTGAAATAGTTCTGCAAACGGCCCGATGTCCATGCATCTGGGTAATGAAGCTCGCATTCTAGATAATCCACTAGCTTGTAGCCTCCTTTGTCAAAACCTCACCAACAGACCATGCATTGGGTTGATTTATTATCCCACGTTCTAGAAAACTGACATGTGCGTTCTCCTCTGCTCACCACCAGTTCACCTGCTCCGCTAAGGAAGGAGCCGTGCACCACCTCTCAGACCGTTTGCAATGGAGAAGGAGCCTGTGCGTACACTGTCCAATGAAGACAACCAAACTCGCACTAAAGAAAGGAAGATCCTATGCGTTGGCCTATGATTTGTTAAACACCTTTATCATTGACTAAATTTAGAGAGAAATCGACCACTGAAGCATCGACTTGCTCATCTCTGTAAACGATTATATATACCAACCTCTACATGAGAGCTCAGCTAGTTTTTTCACAGTTTTATCAGTTCATGCTTTGATTTGTTCTTGAGCACATTGTATTTCCATTGCATCGTTTGAATAAAGAGCTTTATGCTTTGATGTTGACAATTGTGTTTGAGAACAAGTTATCCAGGCACCACCCCTGATTACTGAGAGGGCCCCTCGTCAACCAGAGGTTTCTTTTATTTTCTTGTTTATTTCTTTTATCTTTTCTATTGTAGTTAGTTTTTTTTTTCTAGTTAGTTTTATTATCTCATTTTCTTTCTCTGATGCATTTTATTTCCAGAATTAAATAACTAGATTACACGCATAGTTTGCTTTTGAATTCACTTTCAGTCATTTTATTTCCAGTTTACTATTCATTTTATTTACAAGCAAGTAGAATAAATTGATTTTAAATTCAGTTATGTTTATGTCCTTTCTGTTATAAGTTATAAGTTATGCAACTTAAATTTCAGTTTGTTTATTAGCATGCAATGGTTTCTTTATGTTCATGAATTTTTTTAAGTTCATTTCTTTGTTAAATTTGCTTAATAAGTAGGTTTACTTATTGTCTTTATGTATTAGATTTGCATATGCACAGATTCAGCTGAAGATTAGATCATTTAGGCTAATTTCCATCATTTTAACTGTGCATACTGTCATTCAGACATCCTGTTTAAACTGTCATTCAGCCACCCCTTTCTAACCTATAGTTTAGTCTGTCATTTAGCCCATAGTTTCATTTTTAGTGTTTTTAATGTGTTTTGAGATTGTTTTCATTTCTGTTTCCTTAATGTTTGAAGTATTCTTTGACTGAGATAGTTAGATAATAGTTTTATTTAACATTGAAGTTAAAGTTAGAGTGTTTTAGGTTATGTATTAAATTTTTATCATTTTCTTTACTTCTTTTCACCTTGAACATGTTTGGAACTGTGTTAAGTTTTGCTTCTTGAATTTGTTTTCTATTTCTTTTTACCGGTGCATTATTTTGTGTTTATGCCTTTGGATTGATTTATCCTTTGCATGTAAAATTCAGTGTTATATGTGTTACCCTTAGTATGTTTTTAGGTTGTTCCTTTTTCATTGTGTGATTACTGAAAGAGACTTATAGGACAGAATTCAAAGACATTCCTATTAATTTTTCTACTTGTTTCTTTCTATTTAATTTTCTTTATTAAGTTTCCTAATTTTTTATTTTATTAAGTTTTCTACTTTCTTATTAATTAGGTTTTCCTTGCATCTTAGTTTCCAATTTAAAGATTAGTTGTTAATAGTATCATTTTCAGTTTAAAGTTATTTACTTATAGAATAAATTATCAATTATTTATTTTAATACTTTGTTCCGGTTTAATTAACTTAATGATTGAATTCTTAGGAGTTCGACTCAGTTTTTCATTTTTAAAGATCTTTCGATCTTTTGTTTGTTAAAATATTTCCACAACACTATAGGAACCCCTCTGCCTTCACATATATTTTATGTCAACTCTAATCCTACCAACCTCAGTCAATAATTAAAGATTAGGTGAATTAATCTAGACATTGTAACACCCAACACATACCAGGAATTTATTGCCACACCAAGATTATATTGGAAGTGTCAGAACTTTGTCAAATATAGAGGCTTGTCACAAATTTGCAATGTGCTCATCAGTAGCTATGTATTGGAATTCATTTTACATGACCATGATTTCAATGAAGTAAAATTTCATCTCAGTGTATTGTATCATAACATACATATAGGGTTTTCCAGAAAGATTGACTATTAACACCTAATGGTTGTAGGCTCAATTCTTTCAACCTAGTAGGTATATTCTTAAGCTACATTATTCCTCAACATATAGTAGTATCCGCAAAACATATTTTTCTTTTGTAGTATTCTCTGACATACATCTTGCTTTTATATTATTAACCACAATACTGTTACCACCTAAGTTGTACTTAGTGGTTTTTTATCATGTGAGCCTGGTGAACTGGACAAGGATAACTTGTTCAGACTTCAGAAGACCTTCAGTCTTGTTTCTAGGAAACTTTGTTGTACTATATCACATGTTCATACCCCATAGGGGAATTGTAATAAATGTTCTAGCATGATAGTGTTTGTAAAAGACTCGCTATCATAGACTTTATTTTCCAATCCAATCAGCCTAGGGTGTTTTTTCCCTTGGTTATTATTGGTTGTTGAATAAACGACTGATAATTTCTGAGTTTTTCACTCCATACCTCCAAAGTTGGGGTGGTCGGCTTGGAATTTAGGCCCATTGAGGTTATTAGAGTCTATGTGTCAATGTATAAACATGCTAGGCATCATGGTTGAGTCATATGAACATGTCTAAGTCCCCCTATGCTTTTTAATTTTTTTAATTTTTTAATTTTTTCAGTGTTTTTTATTAAAAGTTAATTTTTCCAAAACTTAGGCTATTTTTTAATAGTTGAATTGGAAAAATTGGTTTTGTAATAAAAGTGGGCTTGGATGTTTGTTTCAATCATGTAGGTGCTCATTTTCAAGCTAAGAGCACCTAGTAAACCTATAGACCCACTATTTCCTAGTCTTGAGTGATTTTCCATCACTTGGGTAAGAAATCCCCAAAAAATCAATTATTGATTATTTTAATTAATAAATTGATGAATAAAGGAGCAAATCCAAAATCCTAGATCAGTGGATTCTCAGCCGATTTGATTGAAATCAGTCAGATATGAACCAGATTGATTGGATCTGACAAATCCTTGACTAAAGGAGGTGATCTGGATAGATCCAGAGTTGATCTTCACCATCCTTTATGGGGAATTGCACCCTCTCTCTCTCCTCCACATGTGTGGGCTCTCCTAGAAGCTCTGTGGATTGATGTGTTAGTCTGTGGGTTGATGTGTCAGCTCAATCAGCCCCCCGATTGACAAGTGGGCTCAGTTCGGCTTCAGATCAGCATTGATGGACTCTCCTTCGACTACAGTGGTCTATCTACTTGGGATTTGCACCCCCTCTAGGCTGGGGTTTCAATTTTGTGTATAAATAAAGCTCAGGCTGCCCCTTCCAAGCTAGTTAGAACTGAGATTGAGGTGTTGTTGCTCTTGTACTATGTTATTGTTTATTATTCTGGAATAAAGAAGCTTTGGAGGAAAGATCTATGGTGTAATGCTCTTCATGTGTGGATGGTGATTTTCAAATGCTTATGAGGTATAATCTATGTTATTTATCATTTGCTTTTGCTGGTTAATTGTTGGCCTTGAAGGAGAGAGCTCCCTCCTGTTAGGGTAAGAGTTTATTCTAGTTTGATTTATGCTCTTACTGCTGCTTGTTTTAGATCTATTGGATTTGTATGTATTTTAAGTTTAATTGCATGCTTTCCAATTATCTTTTCCAGCAGCATCTATGTTTTAACCATTTGTTTGTGCAAGGATTTCTAAGTTGCAGGTGATCTTTCTTATAGAAGAGGTTGAGCTGGTTTGCATCTTCCTCATATTCAATATCTTCTGAATGACATAGTCCCTCAGTGTTTCACCAAAGAAGACTCCAAAACCGAACATTCCTAGGCTTCCATCACTCTTTCTCTCTCTTTCTCCTTCAAAAAAATCAATTTTCTTACCTGGTTACTATGTTCTAAAGATTTTTTATCATTTAGATCTGTTATATCAAAGTAAAATCTACATATATATGCTATTACAAATCTCATAGTCTAGATCTCAATTCTGAAAAGTATCATTAAGCATTCTAGATCTAGCATAAGGAAATCATCTATTTTGCATGCCAAGCTAAAGAAAATAAGTAGGTTGCATGCTCTAGATTTACTTTCCTGTTTTAAAAATATTAAATCCAGAAATCAGTGCATATTTCATTGGCTGCACAAATAGCAATCCAAGATCCCAAGGAAAGATCGCTTTCCTTGGTTCCCTTTTCACCTGTTTAGCTAGTTTTAACTTAATCTTTTTTGAGTTAAGGTAGGCTGATCCAAAGGTACTCATAAAGTTATTTTGGGAATATGTTATTCTAACATGCTTGTTGGTTTTTAGCAGGTGTAACAGAAAATAAAATAATTTGTTGTTCGAGAGTGGCCTCGGGAGCGTTCAAATCCCCCTAGGGGTCTCGCCTTTCACTAAAATTTAAAATTTTTGCAGAGTTGTAAGATATTGGTTTCATCCCATATAAGGACCAAGATGTTTCTGATATTTCAGTTTTCTGATATTGTAACAAATAAGAATAAAATAAAATCTTTTTTGAGTAGGCTCTTTCGAGTCCGTTCCCATCCCTCAGGGGGGGTCTGCGTCCGTTTCACTTTTGTGATTTTTTCCCTTTTTTCTGCTCTAGTTTAGTACTAACATGCAGGATTGTATACTTTGATATAATTTTTCATTATTCCATACTTTAATTTCAAAATTAATCATACTACTTACCCCACAACTTCTCGATTGACCCACAAGGGGAAAGAGATGCGTGGTAGGACTAATTAGAAAACTGGCATTGTGTATCTCTGATTCCTTTTTCATCAATTGTTTCATTAGTTGTAATAAAATTAACCCCTCCTTGATTCCATGATTGAGATCCACTTGGATCGAAAGATGTTTGTGGAGGGTTTTCTTTTTATCAAGAACACCTATCTTAAAATCTACTAAAAATAATGAAGACTGTAGTGTGTATGCTCTGTACTTGGATGTGTTTCGTCTGATCATTCAAGCTGCATCAAAATCACTTGAGTGACTAGATTAATTAGTGTTCATCTTCCAAATTGACAAACCATCAGGTGAAAATCCAACGCCTCGAACAAACTGTAAGCGGTGGCAAAATACCCAAAGGAGTGGAAACAACTGGAAAATGACCTCGAGGCACCGATCTCTGTCACACACTGATGGGTGCGTTATGAACAATAGTCTTCGAGACTCTGTTCTAGCCCACATTCACCTTGCAGGTAGCCGTGAAAGTTCACTTTTGGACATACTCCAAGTACCCCTCGGGTATATCCGGAGTCCACTTTTCACCTAATTTAATTCATTCACATTCCACATTAATTTAAAATCTACCAAGAGACATTTGCAAAACATTATTTTGAGTGCATGCAAACACATTATTTTCTCTGTTGACTCCATTTAAGGAACTAGTGATTTATTTCTTTCCATTATATATATATTGAGTGTCATTACTACGCTTATATGCTTTAAATCTTGCATCTTGTTATCTTTTGTTTCCACTGGTTAATTTCAAAGCTCCTAAACAGCTTAATCAATATAACACCATCACACTAATTAATTAGCCTTAGTAACTTAATAGGTTCTACGCCCCTTGGCTTCATTAGGAGTTGAGCCTAAGCGAAGGAGTCAAGAACAAGGTGATATCCTTGACTCGAGACTTTCCCCCAGGGACACACCGAGTGGCTTGAAGATTTCTTCCATGTAACCCAGGTGTGTGAAAGGTGACAATAAATACACTTAGCTTTTGTAGTACTAGATGCAAATTACATTGCTTATCTGAGGCTAAAATAATATCTGGATAGCACAGTCATATATTAGGTCTTCCATGTAATAAAAATCCTATTCTAATGTACCTAAAAGGTATCCAAACATATTTTTAATAGTAAGCACAAAATAGAAAAGGTATGCTCAAAGACCAACCAACTACTTACACATAGTAACATCATCTGGATCCAATCCAAATTAAAGTTTTGTCTAAACTATAAACTGTGGATTTTAAATCCATCACATACAACATTATACAACAAATGTGTAATAACATGAATAAATAAATACGTATCTTTTCTTTCACTTTTCAACATTTGTTGACTTGTTGAATCCTATGCTATCTAGAGAAGTTCTCTATGCTATTTCCATTCTCTGTGATGTTCTTCAAGTCATGATCACTTTCTCATTGATCCTTCTTTTTATACTGCAACAACCCAACTAACTCTCTGAGAGGTTTAATTGTTCTCTGACAGTCCATACTATAACTCTTCTTGAGTATCAATAGTCTCTAAGATTTTGACCATGTCTCTGTTCACGTGGGTTCTCTCCATAAGGTATCACATCTGCTTTCTTCCTGAGTTATGTACCATGACTAACTGATGGGGACTTTCTCTGCTACTTCCTCTCAACACACATCACTTCTCCCTCTTCATTTGGAGGAGTATTTATGTACCATACCAATATTTTCCCAGACAGAGACTTAGTAAGAATGTTGGAAACGCTACTCATTTGTGGGTATGTATCATGGCTCAGATATAACTAAATAGAAACCTCATAAATATTTACTTATTTTCAACGTGCTGTATCTATAGCAACACAAGTGATCTTTCCTCGATCACTATACTAGTCAAATTTCATATATCTTTGAAACTCTATTTCAATGACCAAGACATATTTGAGTCCACATACACTTGTACCAAGTGGGTACTACAACACATTATATGTACATGTTTATGTACATACTCTAAAGCACATGATTGATCACGGGACCTGTGACTAACCATGTTCATCTCAACTAACTTTTGAGATTTTCCAAATCTGATCTAAACTTCAGATTTATATTCATATAGATGGACATGGACTTTTAATCCATCATGTTGAAACTCTTCAAGATATCTGCTGCACATTTTCCTTAACTAAGTAAAATCTTATTTGGTGACTGCCACACCTTTAATCATAAAAATCATAACAATATTCTTGCATATTGTTCTGAGCTTCCTTCTAAATTATGAGCATCATGCAGGTCTCCTTTTTACAAGAGGTACATCGACCAGTTACACTAGCTCTTAAGGAGTTAGTGAGTATAGATAATCCATCTCACCATGAGAATATGAGAAAAAAAATATGTGTCCTCCATCATAGAAAATTATGCACATATATATCTGAATTTCTTCTTTGTTGACACATGAATGTAAATAATATAGAATATATTCAGGATTATTCACATCTATTAAAATAGAATTAAACCATCTACTATGTCTGCTTCCCAAGAGGCATAGGAATATCTTGAACTATTCTCTTTCAATCTCATCCATCTAAATGAATCCACATTCATTTCCTTGTTTAAGTTTAGGTAAGGGAATATTAATTTTCCCTACAATAAAAATTGGTATAATGGTTAGAACCATTTCATACTCATGAATTTTTACTTACATGAATACTCTAATATACTGATAATGATTTACATAGTTATGTACAGATATTGACCAACCGGTTCAACATAAACCATTATAATCTTATGTACTGATATGCATCCCTATATTAGTCCAAAAAATTCTTTTTATGAAACAAATATACAACCCCATATTCATATCTCATGAGGTAAGCATGTAGCCCTTTATTTGGCCAATCATGTAGTCATATGTTAACAGATTATGATGCAATTATGCAGCCCTAAATATCATGTCTTATGAAGGATGTTTTCAGCCTTATACAAGTCCTATATCAGTATATATTAGTTCTACATAAGTATTATATCATTCCTATGTCTTCTTGAAAAATATGGGCTCATGAGATTGATAACATGCCAATAAAGATAGGAAAAACAATGTATATGTGAAACACAATTCCAAGTCTAGGAATACAGATCTATATGACAGTCATAAAACACAGTCATGAAACATAAGAAAAACTTTTAGATATTATTTATAACAGCATATAAAAAATATAAGGTCCTCAAACTTTTTTTTTGTGTGGGATCCTTCTTGATCTATGCTCCTTTGCAGAGATAGGTGGAGTCCTTCTTTATTCACTGCAACTTTAAACACTGCAAAAAAAGAAAACTTAATGGATGAACTAGAAAGTGTGTCTCTTCATGGGAATAAGGATCCCATGAAAACAAGAGCGGATTCTCTTCTTTATTAAAGGAAATATTCCTTTCAATCACCCTCTTCCATGGATGATTTCTCTTGAGAAGGTCCACCTCCTTCTATGGAGGTGGATGCATGAACTCTTCCTTATTTTCTTTTCCTCACACGTAAATCCTGCATGAAGTGTCATGGATTTTGACAATAAAAACATAGGAGCTATAAATTTTCAAAACCTTTATGGATATCCTTCTTATTTTCAAGGAAATACTTCTTGGGAGAAAAGGGTTTTCTCTCTTTATTGGTTCTTTTCGTGAGGGAAAGATTCTCCTCCTTAGTGCTCACCATCTTGTTTTGGATGCAACTTTCTTCTTGGATGCAATCATGCCAAAGTATTTCGAAATTGGGATGTTCTTCTCTTCCATTTACTGCAGTAAGAAAAGTCTCCCATGAGGAGGGGAGTCCATCGATGGAGGTTTGTAAAAGATAATACCCGTCCATCTCCACACCGATGCTTACTAATTGATCCTTCACTTGTGAAATATTTGTGGAGAATGATGCTGCAGTATCATCCTTCTCCATATTCATGTTGTACAACTTGTTCTTGAAAGGCCTATTTTTAGTAGGGACCTTCTTCTCATAAATACTTGTGAGTGTGTTGAAACACTTATTTTCCATCTTCAATGTTGCGATCATCATCATGACATCATGCTTCATAGAGTCATATATGATCCTCTTTTCCCTTGTTTAATTATTCTTGTAATTTGTCCTTCATGCATTTGTAGTAGGCTCTTTGATCATAGAGGTCACAAAAGAATCAACATCATTCTCTTCAAGGATATTGATCACCCTCACCTTCCATGTGTTGAAGTTGGATGTTCCTTCAAGTCGATATTCCGATCGAACTAATATTGGTGCCATTGCTTCAATATTTTTATCAATGATTCAAGATCTACAAAGGCTTGGAGTGTGTTGGCACCATTTTAGTTTTGTTGTAGTAAGCCTCATTGCTTGAAAATTTTGAGTTTCTCTTGAGGATCAAATGGTTTTCAAACATTCCTCATTAAAACAATTTATAAAAATTCTGAGGTGGCGTGAGCAAAAGGTTAGAAGATTTGAGCAAAAGGAAAAGAATTTTGGGTTTTAATGTAAATTTGGCAGGGATTTTAGAAAAGTTTTGGCACAAGACCACTCAACATACACACCAAGCAAATATTTCCACCAAAGTCCAAGTGTCGAGCTCTCCAAGACTAATACATGCATTATTCCTTGGTATAATTTGAAATGATTGGTCTTGATAAATAGTTTACAGGTAAGTGTTCCCTTGCATGTGTGATAATTCCCTCATCAAAAGGAAGCAAAATATAAAGCATGAGAATTATTTGCATCAACGCATATTGGTGGAGAGAATATAATTAGTTATATGTGGAGATTAATTAAAGTGAAATTTCTGCAATAAATAAATTGAAGAAGTTAGCACTAAATAATATTTTCATTTCCGGAGATGGAGAAATTAGTAATGTCATTAGTTGAAGATGAAAAGTCTGGTATTCCTTTGAATGCACTGAATAGTTCATGCACTTCCAGTTTGAGTGGTTTGTACAAATCTAATGCTTGGCATACCGAGAAACGAGATGAAGGAGGTTGAGTTTTTTATGCTGATTGAGATTGATTATATTTTAGCATGTGCACAGAATAAGCATCTCTATCCGGCATGCAATGACTAGCAATTACAATTGAAGTTAAGCAAGTTTGTTAATGCATACATTTTCTGGTCACAAGATAACATCTACAGGGAAATTTTGTGGCAAGTTTTGATTCAAATTGAAATTTAGAGAGAATTTTTTTTTGAAATATAACGGATATCTCCATCATAATTTTCCGAAGTGACAATGCCAGCACTCTATGTTCTATGCTGAAGGTTTATGTTTAAAATTATGCAAATCAACTGGGGTCAACGATTCAGACAAATGCATGAAATCATCCATCGAGTCACATTTATTTAGCTATAGGAACAAGCACAGGTTAATTAAAATTTCAAAATTGCAAAATGATGTTAAACAATGGATGGGATGGATGGTCAAACCAGCAGGTGGAAGAGATCTATATCTTAGGTCAATTTCACGATGAGAAGTTGCAAGGAAAAATTAAATTTTCCAATTTGTGAAATCATTTAAATATGGCATGTTTTAATGGTGGTGATTTGACATCGAAACAAATCCACGGAGAAGGTTAATTTTGGGAATACAACTTGCAAGGAGGAAGTGGGTTTTGAGATCAGCGAAATTTTAAGTGGTGAGTAGCTTGAGACACGTGCTTCCATCTCCATGGTTTGGAAAATTGATCTACAACTCAAAACAATTCCGCTGGGTGAATGTGAAGGGAGGTTGTTCTAAAACATTATGACCATAAAAGTGAAAAAATGAGGGAAATTTATGCAGTTGGAAAACCAATGCTCACAAACATTATACTGATTGTGGATTAAATCATCTCAATTCAGAATTAAAGTAGCTGAGCATGTTTGTTTTTTATGGAAAATGGATGTTCTGGTCATTATTTTAAATCAATTGTTCCCGCTGAACCAAGATGATTTTTCAGAAACCAAGAAAGGTGTTTCTTCATAACACACCTATCTACAATAACCTCTCTCAGTTTTTACCTAGGTGTTGTGTATTGAGAGAACCAAAGTCATCTTCAAAGAACAAATTTCCATATTTTTAAAAGACTGTTTTAGTCAGTTATTTCAATCAATTGTTTCTGGAAAACCAGAAAGAATTTTCCAAAATTGAATGACATTTATAGTAATAATATGATCATGGTTAATAACCTCTCTCAGGTTTTACCCAGTTCTTATGGATTAGGAGAAACAAAGTGATTTTTACAGGCTATGTTTTAGGGTTTCCAAATGACTGTTTCAGACATCACATTCAAACAATTGTTTTAGCCAAATGGAGTTGAATTTTAGGAAAATGAGAAAAAAAATTCTTCACAACATGCCTATTGACAAAAACCTCATTCATATTTTACACAGGTATCACAGGTTGGGAGAATTTAAAATATCTTCACAGGGTATTTTTCTAGAAATTTACAGGTTTACTGTCTGAGTCATCAGTTTAGAAATCAGATCCTGAGGATCTGGAGTATAATTAGTGGAAACGAAGACATGGGTTTTGTTAGGAACATGGCTAGTTATAAAAACCTATTTCATTTTTTACACAAATGTCACCATCTGGGATATGCAGGAGGGGATTTAAGCCTATTTTTCTAGTAGTCCACATTTTTATTTTTGTCTTATGTGAATCGTGGTGTGTAGGCCACATCTAGAGTTGGTTAGAGGATGTTCTTCCGTTGTAACAAATTTTGATTCCTATATGTTGAACTAGGAATTCCAATTGCTATAAATATACCTCCTGAAGAAGGAGAAAAAAGGTTGAAACCTATGTAATTTTTGTTGTGTATGTTTTTCAAGAGAATTTTAATATAATTACAGAGCCAAGGTCATCATTTTCATATAGGGATTCATGTGTTGTTCAAACTTACATTCTGTTATTTCCTTTCTTATGTGAATGTTTTTCCATTTTATCTCTCCCATTTTGTTTTCTTTCATATTTGAGACTTAGGGTATAACAGCTCGAAATTCATACTTGCTATGCTCAGTTTGTCGTTTCAGGTATTCACCAAAGTTTTCTTCTAAAGTTGATACAGAATTCATTTTTTGCAATGCTCTGTGTTGATGGTCTGTTCATGTTCCTCCTTTCCACCAGATAATTATGAATCGACTGTGATCGAGTGGCTACCTTTCCCCTATGTTGAAATCATTTGAATTAAGTTCTGTTTACTCTATTGTATATCTTGACTCCATCGCCCAATGGTGTTGTGTTTTGTTTCAACCAATTTTACAAACAATTTATAGTTTCATGTGTGTGTATATATATATATATATATATATATATATATATATATATATGGCATTGTTAACATTTGGTGAGAGATCCCTCTCAAAAGAGTAGAAGGCCAGTTCTCTCTTCGAAAGTGGTTTTGCTATTACCTGGGAGCGATACTTCCGAAACCTTTGGTTTGATTCCAGTGCTAACAAACTTGTGCCGTTGTCGGGGATGAGTTGAAGATCATCCCTGTGAAGAATGAAAAAGATTCAAAGGATAAAGGATTTCTATGGGAAAACAAAGATTATTACATGTGAAAAAGGTTGTATCATTTTCCTTGGCGACTCCACTGAAAGATTCTGGAAGGTGACTCCACTCAGAAGACCAGTGGTCAGAAAGACAAATATGGGGAGAGGTCTCAAATCCTCCATGGATTTTAATGAAGGGTTTATATCTAACTGTTGATGGTTAACAATGGTCAAACATCAAGAAGTTCATGTCTCTTTTCACCTGGCAACTCCATCTATGAAGGATCCATTCTTCATAATGTTCTATGGCAGCTCCACTATCAAAGGGGGTTGCAAAGTTTGAGGAGCTGATTCAATTTCTCCACCATCAAGATGACTTCTCGGGCTGCAAGGTATGCTCCTATGAATCTTGCTTCCATTCCTGGTTATCAAAATAAAATACCTCTGGTAAATTGGCAAACATATCTTCCAAGATTCAATGATGAAAAGGGTGATGATGTTTCCATCCATTTATTTAGATTTCATAAGCATATACGTAAGATGGGAGTGGGATGGCATGAAGATTCTTTAATGAAACTGTTCATGTTTAGTTTATCAGGATATGCAAGGTCTTGGTATGAGGGATTTCTAGAAGCGAGTTTATCCTCCCTTAAAGACTTTCATACCATATTTCATGAACATTTCGAAAGGCATTATCCTTCTTTGTTGTTACTTCAAGATTGTTGCACACACGATAGAGAGTTCATTGAACATGTGAAAGATGAGTGTGGTGATGATCAGTATTTGGATGAAGAGGTTTTAGATATCTTACATGAATATTCATCTCAAAAAGAAAGACAAACCAATTGCCATGATATTCAAGAAATTTTCCAGCAGTTAGTACTGTCTTCCTTGACTGAAGTTGACATAGACCAAAGCTCATATTCAAATAGTTATATCTCTCTTCCTGAAATTGATGATGATTTGCATGACCAAGAGACGGGTTGGGACTGCCAATAAGATCCTTCCTCATATTATTCAACTTCTGAATTTTTGTTACAAGAAGAGGCCTCCCCTTCCCAATCAGAAAATTCCTTTTCACAACAGCAATCTCTTGAAAGTTACAATGCTTGTGTGATTGATTACACAAAAGATGATGATTCTATAAAATCTCAGTCTTGTAGTCCCTCCACATGTTTATTTTATGAAAATGCAAGTAAAGAGAAATCACGGTTGAAGGAAGACTGTTGCATGTTGATCAAATTCATATTTCACCTAACTATTTACATGACTATATGAAGATCTCCTTGCTTGAAGAAAATTATCAGCCTAGTGATTTGAAAGGAGATGGGTGTACTGATTTGTTTTCTGAAGAGTTCAATCAGCCTGTCACAATTTCTGTTAGTGAAGAAAATTTCATTGCAATCCAAGATCAAAAGCATAAAACATAGTGGAAACTGAACATGTTGAAGATGATTGTTTGCCGTTTTGTTTTCCTTCATTTGAGTGGTTAAAAAAGGGACTTAAAGTTTCTAATCACAAACATAAATTTGATATTGTAGATGAATGTATAAATTTCCTTGGAATGGATGATGAGCAAGAAGAGCAGTTATGCAATCAATCCCAGCCTTTATAAAAACCAACAATATGCCATGAAGAATTGAATAGCGAAGAAGAATATAGGGGTTCTCAAATGGATGTTTCTTTTTGTTTTTCAAATTCAGAATTTTTTTGTCGAAAAGAAGTCTGTTTGCTTGATCATGTTGAGGAACGAAGTGGTATTTATTTTGAAATGCATGAAAAGAATGAAGTTGTAAAATCAGAAACTTTAGATGAAGTTGTGGATGTCTCGCCTGAAAATTGTCACGAGTTTTCCTTGCATAGTTATTTTGAAGATCAGTTTGATAGTGTGCAAGGAAATTTACAGTTGGGACAACTCCCTCATGGTAAGATAATGACCGAATTTTTTGAAAGTTGTCATGTTTTTTATGATCCAGTGGCTGATTACATAGATGAATTTTGCAGTGGTAATGGCTGGTTGTATCTCTACTATAAAGATCAATTTATTTATTATAACTTTCTTCCATTAATTCTGTCATCTATGTTTTTTATCAAGCTTGAAGAGAAAGTTGGTTTATGGGATCATTTGCTTGAGTGGCTTCATTGGAAGTTGGAAGTTACTTGACTAAGCATTGATGCTTAGTAAGTAGGGTAAGTAATTAAAAATGAATAAGCTCGACATAGCAAGCATTCCATTCAGCAGCTTTCAGTTTGGTTTCAATTTCGGTTTTGATTTCAGTTTCGTTTTTAAAGTTCAAATGTGCAGTTACAGTTGTCTTTAGTTTTTAGAATGTGGACAGGTGACACATTGAAAGAGTGATACTTGTTTGAAGGATGGTTTCAGTTGATGTTTTAGTTTAGAACAGGTAGACGATTTCAAAAAAAATTGGGAGCCGCCCAATGGATTTGGCACTTGGTCTATGGGGTTTCTTTGCTAACTCGCTGGGAGGATAGCATCCCTCGTGGAGCCAGCTGTTAGCACCATTTTAGTTTTGCTGTAGTAAGTCTCATTGCTTGAAAATTCTGAGTTTATCTTGAGGATCAAATGGTTTTCAAACATTCCTCATTAAAACAATTTACAAAAATTCTGAGGTGGAGCGAGCAAAAGGTTAGAAGCTTTGAGCAAAAGGAAAAGAATTTTATGAATTAAAGAATTTTGGGTTTTAATGTAAATTTGGCAGGGATTTTAGAAAAAATTTGGCACAAGACTTCTCAACATACACACAAAGCAAATATTTCCACCAAATTCCAAGTGCCAAGATCTCCAAGACTAATACACACTGTTAGCACCGGGATTTTGAGCCCCCGAGGTCGAGCGAGGGGAGGCCGCTCCCAGGAAACAACAGACCCGCTTTAGAATACGCCTCTGGCCCTCTGTAGTCAGAGAGCGATCTCTCATTTATCACCAGAGTATGTCCACATAAGCTTGTCAATCTTGTGTGTCACCAGAGTCTACTCCACATAGGATTTTCAATCAACATAACCAGGGGGATAGAATCCTAAATGGGGCAAAGTGTGTTGAGGAAGGTGCATGGTGGCATTATCGAGGGCAAGGGACCATGGGAAAATGGAGTCAAAACCTACAGAAGAAACGATTACAAATGGAAAGAATGACAAAATATTGCAAACGAAGGCAAGATAGCTGCTGATTTCCCAATCAGGGGATTTTAACAGGGGATTTAGAGGACAAGGAGGGACAACCCATCGCATGGAGCACCAACGAGATGAATTCCATGCAAATTTAGAACAACCATTGGTAAATGCCTCAAACAGTGGCTGAAGCATATCCAGTATGAATTCTGAACCACTATACCCTAAGTTGCAGGCATGGAAAGCAATTTACAAAATGGAGTGGAAACAAGAAAACACATTTACACATAAAAGAGAGCACATATTGGGAAAAACAACAACACAGGAATCTCTGCTGTGAGTAACAGTCTTTCACTATAATTTATTCATACACAGGTATCAAACTTTCCAAATGGGAGCCTCAGCCTGGGATTGTTTCCCAATCCAATTCACTAAATCCTTTCTCCCTCTACTGGGAGCATTTTTATACAATCCTATTGCTAAGACTACCGAATCAAAAAAAATTACAAGTTTCCATCCGTTGTTAACAGTGCAAAGAGTGGACTAGCGCCACGTTTTAAAAATATGCACGACAAACATCATGACACTGACTGTTGCATTCGGCTTGAATAATAGCTTGACGTGCTCAGCTATCATGATGAATGATAAGGATGATGCCTCCCCCTCTTCCTGAAACATGTGCTTCCACCGTGTTCAAATGCAGCTTTCCACATTTCCGTAGGCCAGCTCACACAAAATCCACCTATCCCTTCGTGATATGACTCTGCCAAGGGATGATTCTGCCTCTACGTGTGCTACAAATGGCGTCGGAGAAATCGGCCAATCCGCGAGAGCGCATATTACACATGCGAACATCTCCTCTGCTATCATCTCCATACCGGATGGGAGATCTGCACCTCGGGAGTCTTCTCAGCTGTCTTATCAAAGGAATCTATCATATCTGTCATCCACATTCCATTCCTCCTACCACCAACTTTTCTCTTCTAAACACCACAGGCAGTTTTGGTCCGCGACACGTTCTTCACCGTTCATCGAGATCAACCCTTCGTGCAGTGGTCGATAGGAGTGGGCCCCACTATATTTAGCAATGGGAAACTTAGATGCTCATACATGCTAGTTTGCCTTGTGAAATGAACCATAATCTTATATTTATCTCCTTCTTCATCATGGTCATTGATATTTGTGACCCCTACACCTTTTCACGATTTGAGATTGCAGTTTTATCTGCACAAGTATGGATCGTGAAATCTCTTCAAGCCATAGATCTGCCCTAGACCTCATCTCAACCATCGAAAACCTTCGGTCTTTCACACGTTTCACAATCCTGCATGGAAGCTTTCACCGTTCATATTTGCTCGCACGAAGCAGTTCGGAACCGTGGATCTTCCCCTGATCAATCACAGCCCTTGATTATGAATCCTGCCCAATGTTACAACACACCTGTCGCTTTCTTCATTGAAGGGTGATCACATGAAATTAGAGGGGTTGGGATCCTTACCGAACTCCTATCAAGCCCCTAAAATCAACTGTTAAAACGGAGTGTGTCAAAACCCCAAATTTTATGAAAAATTTAAAATTTTTAAATTACGTAGTAATAACATAAATGCAATCAACTAAACATTAGTTAAGGGTTATCAGTTTATTATTATCATTCATCTGTTATTTGCATAGAATGATAGAACAGATCTTTTATGTTTACTGACTTGTTTCTTTTTGCAAACATAAGGTGGGGCTGTCATGAAAACTGGGCTTACTTAGCTTTCAAGCTAATGCAGAAAGATTCTTGTTCCTTACAGGTTACAAGTAAAGAGATTTGGCTGCTGCAATAAAAAAAATTCTGAAGTCTTAATGTACAAGTCTACTTGCAAATCCAAGTTCAGTAAGACATTAGTAGCTAAGCACATATCAATGCTTACTGAGGTAAAATCATTATCTGATCTTCATTCTAGTAGTGGTAGAATTATAGTACTTAAGATTACTGAACTGTTTCATATTTATCATAGTTGTCAGTATCAAAGGATCTTTTAAATAAGATTGTTTACCGATAGAATATGAAAATCAAAAGTTTATGTTAAGACAACGCCAATACTATTACTTTGTAAAATGTAAGAGTAAGGGGTTTACAATTTACTGCTATTAAATTTGAACCATCCACTGATAGGGATAAAATCATGCTGATGGTCCAGGTCTTATTTTCTTTACCACTGACTTAACTCATACTAGAGTTTATCTTAGGTCTGAAAGATAACCTACTGCAATCTAGCTATTATTTTAATCATTAAAGAATGTACAACATAATTTCAAGGTCTAATCATTACGTTTATAAACTTTCTCTTAAAAGGATCCACCTTTATATGTGAAAATCTAAGTTAAGGACATTCATTTCAATTGATGCATTCCTCAAGATATCTAGTTGCTATTTTCTTTTAAAATAATTACCAAAAATTAAATAAATATGGCAAGACCATAATGTTATCAGTGTAATACATTAGTTACTATGGTTGGATCTACAACCTCCTTGAAGATGACCATTAGTATACTCCATAATTATGTTAAAGGTGTTGGTAAAAATGCATGTAAGAACAATATTCTTACTTAACCATAAGTATTATATTTCCCTTTATAATCATATACAAACTTACTCTATTAAGACTGTAAGGTTTAATGATAAGTAGTCATTGATCTGGATGAATAGTTCATAGTCCTGTCCATGACAATTTAAGTTTATAATCTTATTCTAAAGATAGCTCTTAAAATCTTTATATTAAAAACTTCAAGTTTGTATAGAAGATTAAGTTATTATACTTACCATTCCAGATATAGTGCTGAATATATATCGAAGGTTTAATAAATCTTGTTACAAGGTTCTTTGCCATCGTATTAGTTTTACCCACGATGAGTAAAGTATTATCATTTGATTGCAAATCAAGGGTGATTATGTAATATAACGTATCGTAATGATTTATTAACCTTGCAATAATGGTAAGTATTCACAACAAGGTTTGTGTAAAATAATCTAACACCTGTTATAATGTGCCAATGATAGGGTTGACTCGGCCGTGACTAAGGTTAAACCTTGGAGACAGCTCAATCATTGTCAACTCTGGATTCTTATGATTAGCTCCACGAACTATAGAAAACAACCCATTGCATGTTCATAATTAAAAAGGGTTATGTGGACTCACCTCATCCATGCATTGGAATTTAAAAGGGATTGTCTCAACCCTAAACGTTATTTTTCCATTGCCTTCGGGCCTCCGGCCGCTTTGTGATAACCTCCTTGTCCACCCTGTTGTTTGTGTTGTCTGCTCGTAGACCATATATTGTTCCATCTCCTCATGGTCTCATCTACTGCACTGTGTGGTAGGTTACTGTGTTGAAAAAGATTGCTATGAGGTGTTTGGGCAGCATCGATTCTCTTAGGGTTTTATTCATTAGCAACCCTTGCTTGAACCCTTTAAAGTGCAGTCCGTTGCCTTAACATAGTGCTGCCATTCATCCTTCACCTGGACAGTTTACCCATCGCTTCAGCGAGTTCCTTCTTGCTGGTGGTTCTCGTGTTGTTAGTGGTTTCTGGGTGTTGTAGCACCGTTCCTTTTGCCATCGTAGGGCATACCCCTTTCTCGCGCTGGTCTCATGCTGTCACTGGTCGTTGTATTGCTGTTAATAAACATTTCTATGGCTAAGGTAAAAGGATCATTCAATTCCTTTTTAAAGTTAATACCCAATTCTTGTATAATCATCTTCATTGCTTTTAATACAATTTTAACAGTTGGATAAATATTTAATTTATAGGAATGGACTGCCTCTCTTCTCAGTTGATACATGAAGTATAGGGTTGCGGCGATAAGGGCCACGGTAAACCCTGGTTTCTCCATGGCTCATCCTCCTTGTGTAAACCCTTATGGGGTAAAGAGGGTTTGGTCGTTGCGGCCTGTTAAACCCTCAATGCTATCGGTTATTTTGGTTGTTGGTTCGCTGTTATCTTTGTTGGGTTAAAACCCTGGCTCTATTACAGAGCTCTCCGGCTTCGGTCATGAGTGTAAATTTTTGTTTTGTAATTATTACCGTGTTTAAAGCAAAGAACAGGCTATAAGCCTTCCTGTATAATTCTCTTAATGTGGCCGTGGGTTAACATTACCGAGCTAGGTTTTACAGTCATTAATGTTGTATATTCGGAATGATAGGGTTTTTACCCTAAGTTATTATACAATATTAAGTACAGAAATCCTTTTCTGCATTCCTTCTTTGCTTATATTATTGAAGTTCCAAAGGTTTTCTTATATTTAAATTCTGAAACATGACTATGAGTAAATATTGTTAATTTCACTATTTGTTGATTTATTTATATAAATTAGGTTTTATAGGGTTTAAACCTATTCGACAGTGATGGAGTAACTCCATTCCTGTTTATTTTAAAGTTACTGTTAAGTTAAAAGTACTTTTGCAATATTAGGGTTCCTATTTATATTTATAATATGTAAATAAGCTAAATAAAAGAGCATTCTGTACTTCTGTTGTTTATTTTCTGCACAAAAAGTATTTGATTTGTTTACTGTTTAAAAAGTATTTTTATTAGGATTTTTGTATCTGGTTTATAATTTGACTTTCTAGTGAATAAGGAAATGTAATTACTGATGTAATGTTTATACCCTTTTAATAATATAGGGTTTTTTATAACTTTCTTTTTCAATTAAACTAAGTACTGTCAGTATACTTGTACCTATAGCTCAGACAGTAAAGTAGTTCTAGGATACAGTATAAATATTTCTAAGATTTACTTACAGTAAATAAAAATACTACTTATGTTAATAATAATAATATTCTTGTATTGCATAAATAAATTACTATTATACTAACTATATTAGCTCTCGGCGAATACTACACGTTCTGTATTATCATCCTTAGTTTAATTTGCAAGTATAATGAAAATAGTACTTGTTATTTGATTTTTCTGTAATTTATACTATAATATCTACGTCCTGTTGTAATTAATTTATTTTCTTAGTTATCATGTTTATTTATAAATATACAACATTTTAATTAACTCTATCCAGAGTTTAT
The DNA here is from genome assembly GCA_001517045.1 of Pseudotsuga menziesii. NCBI lineage: Eukaryota > Viridiplantae > Streptophyta > Pinopsida > Pinales > Pinaceae > Pseudotsuga > Pseudotsuga menziesii. The sequence goes on along the minus strand of LPNX010813719.1, from coordinate 38,247 downwards.
CTTGTAAGTACAACTATTAACATTCGTTCAAACTCTATATAAAAAGAATAACAGCTTGAAAAACTAGTTTGAGCTTAGTTCTAATAAAAGAAAGAAAATAATGAAATAATTACATCACAAAACCTTCATAAAATATCAACCAGATTGGTTTGATAGTAGTATCTCATCCTTGTATAACCATTTTTATTTTCAGTTTATTATTAGACATTTAGTATAAAATTATTCTAATACAGAAGAAAGGACTGTATAGTAAAACAGTATTAAATCTAGTCTAACATCTACTATATATTCTTTACAATATGAATTACTGGAAACAAAATACAGTACAAGGAAGTAGTTTGTAACTAAAAACTCATACAACAGCCTATAAAATATCTTTTCTGGAAATAGTTAAAGAAGTCAATCTACTACTCTGCAATCTCATCATGCTATCCTCATTTAAATTTTACCTCTGTGCTGGAGTACGGTCTGGTAAAACCTAGATGTGGAAAAACACAGAGGGTCTTTATCTTTCATCAAATATTTCATTATTAATAAACTCAAACATTTACATCATTAATCAGTAACTTTTAAATCATAAACTACAACATAACATATAACCATTCACAGTACTTAAAACAAGAAAGTTAAGTATCAGAACCTGCTTAATCCTTGGACAACAACAGCAATGGGAGGTCGTTCCTCCCTACCAATTCTTGGAGAGCGCTCAAACAGTGACTCCTCAGGACCCCCGAGCTTGCTCTGGTCTCCCTGGCTGGAACTAGGTGCAGCAAAGTCAGATACCAGTATTCAAACTCAGTATTAATCCAGAACTTATCAGTAAGTTCTCCCAACTAACAAGCTGTAATAAACCAAGTTACTGCAGCAATCCTCTCAGAACAACTTCCTTACCGTTTTCCCTCTTTCCTCAATGAATTTCCTGAATAACATTCACCTGAATGAATTCTCTCTGGAAACAATATCTGAGCAGCCTCAGCTCTCTTCATTGAGTACTTTTAAAAGATTGCCTAGGTATTTTTGGGTTAATTGTCATTTAATGAGCCACCTGCTCTGATCCCACTTTCTTGGGGGATCATGACCCCAAATATAGGGAATTTTCCACCTGCAACTTAGGAAGTGTTTGAGGATGCTGCCACTTGTCTTTTTCCCTCCACCTAGTTCCATCCACCAGTTTGACCAGTAACCTCTTTTTAACAGCTCTCCCATGCTGTTGTCTCCACAATTTATTTATTAATAATAAAATATTCTAAATTACATTCCATTTCTGTTGACTCTGCTAAGTCATCAGTTCCTACTTAGCATTAAACTTAACATAATGTCTTATGAATATAATTAAAACAATTAACATTATTTTACAAAATTGGGGTATGTGACATACACCCCCCCTTAAAATGTAACATCGTCCTCGATGTTACTTATTCTTCATCCTCTCCAACCGCCTAGAATAGATTCGGGTATGCTTCCCGCATCTTACTTTCCAGTTCCTAGGTAGCTTCTTTAGGACTAAGGTGCTTCCATTGCACCTTCAACTGTCCAATTGTGCAGTTCTGCAGAGTAATTTCCCTTCTCCTGAGGATACAGTATGGTTCCACTAGAACTTCTCCTTCTGGTTCCACCTGTACAGCATTCCAATCAATCACATGAGTAGCATCATGAACATACTTTTTTCAGAACAGAAACATGGAAAACATTATGCACTTTCAAGTTAGGTGGTAACGCTAACTGATATGCAACTTGACCAATTCTGGATAAAATTTCAAACATACCACAGTAACGTGGTGCTAGTTTTGCACAACTCCCCAGTCTTAGGGAGCTCTTCTTTGGTCTTACGTTTATAAACACATGCTCACCCACCTGGAACTCTTTGGGAGTTCTTTTCAAATCTGCTTGGCTCTTTTTTTGATCTTGTTCTACCTTCAAATTTTCCTGCACTTGTTTCACAATATGTTCCATTTCCTTCAATAATTTAGGCCCTAACACCAATCTATCTACTGGATTATTCCAGGAGATAGGAGTGTTTCATTTACGCCCACACAGAATTGCAAATGGGCTGAACTTAGCTGATGACTGATAGTTATTATTGTATGCAAATTCTGCTAAATGCAAATAGTCCTCCCACTTACCTGGCTGATCCTTAACATACATTCTTAACAGGTCTTCCAGCACCTGATTCACTCTTTCAATCTGTTCGTCCATCTGAGGATGGAAAGAGGTGCTGAAATTCAGTGTTGTGTTTAATCCCTTAAACAAGGACCTCCAAAAATTCCCTGTGAATTTAGGATCTCTGTCTGAAATGATAACCTTAGGTACTCCATGTAACCTAAAAATCTGCCTTAGAAATATATCAGCTATATTTGAAGCCTTGTAAGTAGTCTTGACATGAATGAAGTGTGCTGCTTTACTTAACTTGTCAACCACCACCATGATTGAATCATTCTGATTCTGATTTCTGGGTAATCCAATAATGAAATCCAAGCTGATTATTTCCCATTTTCAGCTAGGAATAGGAAATGGTTGCAGTAAGCCAGCTGGATGTTGGTGTTCAGTTTTCACTTGTTGACAATCCAAACATTTAGCTATGTATTCAGCTACTTCAGATTTCATATTAGGCCAGAAATATTATTTTCTTAACATGGTGACAGTCTTTTGGTAGCCTGGATGTCCTGAATAAGGTGTTTTATGAACTTCATTCAGAATCAGCAATTTAACCTTAGGCACATTAGGCACATACAGTTTGTCCTTAAACAATAAAAATCCATCTTTATTTAGACTATAACCTTTTATTAAACTTTCTGTAGGTTCTTCTTTAGCTATAACTTGTAATTTTTTATAAATTTCATCCTGTTTTATCCCTTCTGTCAGTTGTTCATTTAAATCAGAAGCATAAGCACTGATTGTTGCTGTAAAATTCAGCCTTGCATTTTTGCTTAAAGCATCAGCCACCTTATTTTATTTTCCTTTTATGTGTTCAATTTCGAAATCATATTCACTCGAGAAGGCCAACCACCTTGCTTGTCTTGCATTTAAGTTGGGCTGATCTAAAAGGTATTTCATACCTTTATTATCAGTCATTAAAATAAACTTTCTGCCTATTAAGTGGTGTCACCACATTTTTAAAGCATGTATAACAGCTGCAAGTTCTAAATCATAAGTTGCATAATTCTTTTCATGGATTTTTAATTTCCTAGACTCATAGGCAATGACATGCCTGTCTTGAGTCAACACACTGCCTAAACCATCATTACAAGAATCGATGCATACCACGAAATCCTTATTAGGATCTGCTATTCTTAGAATAGGCGTAGTTGTTAATAAAGTTTTTAATTTCTTAAAACTTTCTTCACATTTTAAGTTCCAATCAAATTTCTTGCCTTTCTTTTGCAAGGAAGTGATGGGATTAGCTATTTTTGAAAAGCATTCAATGAATCTCCGGTAATAACTAGTAATTCCCATGAAGGACCTAACATCTGTTACGTCTTTTGGTACTAGCCAATCTTCGATTGCCCAAATCTCTTCAGGATCCACTGAAATCCCTTCCTTAGTCACTACGTGACCTAAGTACTAGATTTCATCCTTAAAGAAATCACACTTGCTGAACTTCGCAAAGAGTTGTTGCTCTCGCAATTCTTGTAAAACTATCCGTAAGTGTTCCTTATGTTCCGCTTCATTTTTAGAATAAATTAAGATGTCATCGATAAACACGACAACAAATTTATCTAAGTATTTATGCATTATATTATTCAACAGGCACATAAAGACAGCTGGGGCATTAGTAATCCCAAATGGAATTACGACAAATTCGTAATGTCCATACCTCGTTCTGAAGGATGTCTTGAAGATGTCCTCATCTTTAATTCTTACCTTATGATATCCTGATCTCAGGTCTATCTTGGAGAACACCGTAGCTCCACGTAGCTGACCAAACATATCATCTATGCGAGGCAATGGATATCTATTTTTAATTGTAATCTTATTTAGTTGATGGTAATCTATGCATAGTCGCATAGTTCCGTCTTTCTTTTTGACAAAGATGATCGGTGCTCCCCAAGGGGACACACTAGGTCGAATGTACTTCTTATCTATTAATTCTTTTAACTGTGATTTTAATTCATTAAGTTCTAAAATATTCATATGATACGGAGCCTTCAAGCTAGGTACAGCACCTGGTACCAGCTCAATAGTGAAATCCAGTTTTCTCCTGGGAGGTAATCCTGGAATCTCACTAGTGGAAAATGAGAGATTAGTGACCAGGAGACCAAAAGTTTTGGTCACCACAATTTTTTTCAAGGGATAAATGACCAAAATTGATAAATTTAAGCGAGTTAACTAAAAAACACCAAGATAAATGACCAATTTTGGTCACTGGATAAAAACCAATTGAAAACGACCAAGATAAATGACCAAATTTGGTCACGGGATATCTAGACTAAAAATGACCACATGACAATTGGTCATTTATTTGGTCATTTTTTATTCTTGCGATCTTCTTATCACTCCTAATTAATTAATTATGATTAATAACCAATGTAATTACAATGCATTCTTTGAAGGTGAAGTCCATAATTTTAGGTCTTCTTCCTGATTATCATTCCTTTTGGGAAGACAATAAAGATAAGGATAGTGGCCTACATTAGCATGGAAATAGTTTTGACATAGAGGTTAATTAATTAATATACGCTATTATACGTCACATTAATTGTTTTCATTAAATAACTTAAATTCCAGCTACGTCTAAGTAGTTTTTTTTATATAATGAAGTGTGCTCCAACTTGAAAATAATTACAATAAAATAGTTAATGTTATATTGTTACTCATGAAGTGTAAAATTTGTGATACACATGATATGACTACTTAATTAAGGAGTAAACTAGTGAACCGACCATTTGCACCGATTGGACGACCTGACTCGCGTGAGCGGTCACGTCCGACGTTCCCTGTCGTCCGATCGGTGCAAATGGTCAGGCAAATAGGTCCCAGCCTTAATTAATGTGTTTAAAATAAGTTTCATTGAAAATATATCATTTTTTTCATGTAGAAATTAATTAAGAGTATTCAATTGTTTAAAATTGTAAAAATTTGAAAGAACAATATTTTTTTTGCATTTTTTTATTAAAATATTTAAGAAACTTTTATTTGTCAATTGAAATACAATTATTTATATTGTCTTTCATTTGTCAAAAGCAATATAAATAATTGAAATTTAAACCCCTTGCAACTACGCAAGTTATATATATAAACCTACCACATATAGCTTTACTAACACATAGCTTTACTATTTATGCCCTTTTAATTGAAATTAAAACCCCTTGCAAATACCTGGGTATGAACCTACCACACATAACTTTACTCTTTATTCCCACCCACATGCAACTAATGAAACTTTACACACTTCTTGCTCGGGCCTTTAAGTTAGACTGGGTTAAAAT